>JBBPLG010000002.1:0-277988 GCA_038089695.1 Xanthoconium separans | reverse complement strand
TGGCAGTGAGTGTGCTGTCGCGCATCCACCAGATTGTCCTTGGCTCATATTTTTCAGGCCTCACGCAAAAAAGCTTACAGCGACTCTTCCCGTGTGATACATCCATGGTCGTCATCATCGACGATCGCGCGGATGTCTGGGAATGGAGCCCAAACTTGATCAAAGTCATTCCTTGTGAGTCTCCCAGACATCCCATGAACACTGAATTAACGCTTGTGAAAGATGACTTCTTCGTAGGCATCGGTGATATCAACTCTGCATTTCTTCCGAAAGTAGAACCGCTAGCCCCTGCAGTGCACACCCCGACACCTGGTTAGTTTCTGTCCAGGACATAACCCCCCTTGTTCACGATGATCAGATAAAGCGACCACTCCCCCAGCACCGAGTCCTTCGCCATCTCCGCACGCTCAGCCCGAGGAACACGAGAGCGCAGAGATCGAGTCAAAAGCCCTGCTGACGCAGAACTCGTTGGCTCTTGAAGCTCAGGTCGAGGAACGACCTTTAGCAAAGAAACAAGAAGAGCTACAAGGCATGGCAACACGGTCTAAAAGCTGTTTCTATGATGACACCTCCACAGGCGCCGAGCACACCGTTGCCTCAACAGGCAAAGTCGAAGCGGAGCAGCCGAGAAAGGCGCTGCTGAAAAACAACGACGTCGAACTACGGAGAGTTGGCGTTGTAAGTAAAGAAAATATCGTAACTCATGCTGTGTTCAAAATCGGTCCTTGTCAGCTGTTGGAAGATGTCCATCGGCAATTCTTTGATGCTTATGATCGGCATCCCGCCGAGGAAAGAAACAAGAGGCGTAGATTAAGCAACGAATTGCCTAAATCTTACGATGTGACAGTGAGTGTAAGGTGTATCATGCCCGATTCTTCATTCAGTTGTTTCCGCAGCGTATCATTCCGGAGATGCGCACCAAAACTCTCGACGGTGTGCATATCGTCTTCTCTAGTGTTATACCCCTTGACACGAAACCGGAAACAACCGAGATATGGAAGGTGGCACACATGTTCGGCGCTCGATGCTATACTGAATTGAACAGCTCTACCACACACGTAGTCGCTGCCAAGGTTTGATTTCTAGACAATGGGCGCATCGTTCCCGCTGACGGTCTAACGATAGCAAGGAACCGTCAAGGTTGATATGGCACGACGACGGGGCGGAATCAAAATAGTTTGGCTGGCTTGGTTCACGGATTCCATAGCTTTGTGGCGCCGACAGGATGAGACGCGATACCTCCTTGAAGATCCCACACGACATGCGCCAAGTTTGAGTCCTAATATTGACCCCCATCCGATTTCTTCGGATCCTGAACCAGATGCCGACGATTGGGATGTGGAACCTGCACCTTCGGGCCACACAGCTTTTGAGCTCGCAGACATTGACTGGAATGACATCAATGACGAAGTCGAAGCAGCTATGAATGAGAGTGATGACGAAGAAGAGGATCTCAGAAGCGAGCACAGCGTGAGGAGTGCTATGGCATCAGAGGATGATGGTATCACTGATGAGACCCATAGTCAACCTAGGTGCGTCTGTTCATCGGGGACCTCTTTTAGCTCAACTCGTTGGCATTCCCGATTTAGCCCGAAACCTTCGCCTCGATCGAAGCGGAAACGCCTAAGAAGTGTTACGCCGTCAGAGAACGGAAATACGGACGTACAGCAAGATGTTCTACGATCCCCATTGTCTAAACGCAAGAAATTTTCTATAAATCGAACAGGGACATCGAAGCTAAAAGAAGCGTTCACCGCCGACGAAATTGCTTCGGCACCGCGAACGAGAAGTCGAAGTCGAAGTGGATCGATGGATTCCCACCCAGCAGAGGAGGAGGAAGATGATGATGACTTTTTAGCTCGGGAACTTGGAGAAGACTGGGGATAGGTCGTGCTGACCGTCGCCACTTTCGCTATTCATGTTTTCGTTGCTCTCTGCTGCTTTCGATCTACTCATAAGTCTTGTCGTAATGAGGAAACACCTCTTTCCGGTAGCGATCACTGTCGCTCTAGCTGCTCACAGTACAGGCACCATAATGTATCGACGGTTTTACCGGTGACAATGACGAACATGTGCGGATCGTATGTCTTGTCCTTCATGTACGCATTCAGCTTCCGAACGGTGCCCTTTCCGCAAAGTTTTTCGACCCAATCGAGGAAATACGCTGTTGTAGCATACCCCGCATCCCATCTATCGCCTCCCGAGACCTTCCAGTGTGGTGGTGCGTAGCCTGCATTCAACCTCACGAAATCTGCCGATGATGGTCAGAATGAACGCTGACAATCAAACGGGTCTTACCTGCGATGCCTTCTATGAACCCCGCAGGGCAGGTATCCTTTGCGTTGTATTGGTAACAGTGCACGACTTCGTGTACAAGAACACCGAAGATTTCGTCTCGTGCGCGAGAAAGGGAAGCGAGAACATAGTCGAGGGATAGATGGATCTCCTTGACTGAATCGGATCCGAACGTGTACGCGACGCCCTCGAACGACCGGAGGACGAGGGTGATCGTCTTTACGCTTGCTTAAAGCGATCAGGCGTTGCCAGGTGGGGGTGATTCAGCACTCACTGGGTTGGTGCCGTCAAGGGAGTGTATAACCAAGTGTAGGACGCTTCGACGGCGGACTGAAGGACGTCACGATGGAAGTTGCTCAAAAAGACGGCAGCACCTTGGTGGTTCAGATCCTCGATCCGCAGCACAAAGTTGGGTATCTGCCATGACGGAAGCGCAGATGGAGGCATGGGAAGGAGAAAAAAGGTATGTAGTAGGATAGATTGGCTCAAGCTATTAGACACGGAGCTATTATTTTGGTACGACGCGTGTGAATAGATAGTCTGCCAATAAAGTAAGAAGAGCACATGAAAGTGCCGCTTCAAGTTGCACTAGAGAAGAGAGATCAGATCATCGAAAGCAAGATATTTATGTGGAACTGACCTGGCGTTGACGGCTGCTTCCAATCTGTGGACCTCTTCTCTGAGTGCGTCTCTTCCTTCTTCGAGCCACTTGCAATACTCGACTGCACGGAACAAGACGCCGCTCTTGCCTTTTGTTTGTCCATTGTTTCTCGTGCCGCTACCCTTTGGCCGGCCCCTGGATGGCAGGTCGATGGTCTGTGTGCCAGCAGGTGCGATGAGCGCGATCAACTGCGCATAGCCGTCACGAATGGCGTTGCGACGCTTTTGCTCGGACATGATGTGATTAAGACGCTTCTGAGGGGTGGACAAGAGTGGCTTTGCCCGGGTGGTGGCCTGGCGGGGCTCTGAGTTGCTTTTACGTCGCACGGAGCGTGTGGGAGGGGTGCTGACTTCGGGAGGCGTTTGGGACAGTAAGAGATCATCCTCGAGGTCTGGTTTAGTGGACGTGGTGGGCGACGGAGGTGTCGGGACGAGGGAGGGGGGAAGGTTGGGAGGGAGGGGTGGAGACGGGGGGATGATTGGATTTGTGAGATCGTGAAAGGCGGGATCGGATTCAAAGTCCCAGTTGAAGTTGTCTAGAAAGCCGAGCAAGTCAGTTGTCTCTGATGGTGTGAAGAGATCAGCGGATGGAGGGAGTGGGGCTGATGAAGGTGGAAACAAGCTAGAGAGTGCCGGATCGAACGCATATTCAAAGTCGGCGAATGGTACGGGCGGTTGAGGAGAGGGTGGCAAAGACATAAGCACTAATGGTGAGAGGGAAGTCCGGAGATGGATGGAGCCGGATAGCCGGTGGTCTCGGCGTGTCCGTCGGCGTTGTGCCGAGATGTACAGCAAAACATGGCCAAATAAATAATATATTGCTCCGAGGTGTGACTTTTTATATACGCACTTGCCCGGACCCGCCCCCATGTCGGCTCTCAGTGAGGCATCCACACCGGCCCAGGACGCGGCGTCGGCCATAGAGGCACAGCAACTACACCAGCTTCATCAACACCCCTCCGATGTCCAGCAGCAACAAAACACCAACGGCACATCCCCGGAAGCTACGACCCGTAAAGGTTAGCTTACCCAGTAATCCTTGGTCTACTTCCCGGTCACGCATTGTATTCTCAGCAAAAGCGCCGTCCGTAAGGCGCGCATGTACCGCCTGCCATACCGGAAAGACGAGGTGCAGCGAGGTCCTCCCTTGCCAGGTGTGTCCGTCTCCCCCCGCAGCCTCTCCCTCTGATCTCTCCCAGAGCTGCCTCAAACGGGGCATCGGTGCTTCCTGCGCCTATCCTGAACCCGACTCCGACCATACCAACCCGTCTCACCAGAGTACGTCTCTCCCCGTTTTCGCGTTCCCTCTCCCTTACACGCTTCAGCACCCGGAGTTTCCACTTTTGCCCAAGCTCCTATAGGCTTTGTTCATGGTGCCCCGACTTTGACTCAACATCAATACTACGATTACAACGGCACATTTACTGGCGCATCATCTTCAACCTTTCGCCCAAACAAGCGACCCCGCAACCTTACCGAGGAAGAAGCCGCTGCCATCACCAGAAATTTCAGTCGTGGTGACTTTTTCGTCGGTACTAGTGCACCCGTTCGCATCGATCCAAGACTCCCTGTCAGACTTACCCTGGGCGAGGGTGACCATGTCCACTTCAGTATCACGGAAACCTTGTCTTAGCATGTCATCTCGCATCTTACTGTATCTTGTTTAGTCTTCGTCTTCGTTCCGCACGATTTGGTGTACAGTATACACATATTTCGCACAAGTGATAGACGCCCGCATCGCCGGGCTGATTTGGAATATGTTGGTAACCGCAGCACGCTCACGGTGCCCACAGTCTTTACCTACCAGCATCGTCGCGATGCTGTCGTTTTCCTTGTCAGCGCGGGCCGCTCCCCTTCAAGTTGTTTTTATTGTGCTCTTTGCTGTTTCGCTCTCTTATCATGTCCATGCTTCCTCACCTCCCCGTCGCGCAACCACCTGTAACGGCAGCTCAGATCTTTGCAGCCGCTCCTTTGGAAATGTGACCTTTGTCGGTGCTCATGATTCCTATGCGGTTGGCGTTAATAATCGTAAGTGCCCCTTAGCTCCGTGACAGCGGCTCCTCAGGGTTGTGTACCGCGTGGCAGTGGCCGCCAATCAGGACTACAATAGTACGTCCGACCCGTCCATAATGATTCGTAACACTAACCAGCTCCAACTTGTCAAGTCACCCAGCAAATGAACGATGGGATCCGTATGTTACAGATGCAGACACATAATCTGTCTGGCGTCATTCAACTCTGCCACACTTCCTGTGTGCGTGTACCCCGTACACCTTGACCGTCTCTCACTCTCCATCTAGTCGCTCTATAACGGAGGGCCTTTATCTACATATCTTACGACAGGTAGGTCGTGACGATGAAGCTGCATTATTTGTGTATTCAAACAGGTGTACAGTCAAGTCGTGGTTGGATGCTAATCCCAACGACGGTGAGAAGTGCGAGCATCATGTCGTCTCAGTGCTGACATTGCTCCAGTCCTCTCCCTTTTGATTGTCAACTCGGATGGTTTTTCACCCACTGCGTACGATGCCGTGTTCAAGGATGCCGGACTAGACACCCTGTCGTACGCGCCCCCTTCGGCATCGATCCCTGCTTCCCAATGGCCAACATTGGGCAGCCTTATCGACTCTGGAAAGCGACTCATCACCTTTATGGATGCGTCAGCGGACTTTAACACCGTCCCATACATCATCGATGGTGTGTGCTCACCCTTTCGTGTCCCGTCACATGTCCCACTAACGTTCTGTAGAGTTTACGAACGTCTGGGAAACACCTTATGACGTCACGACTACTTTTGACTGCAGCGTGAATCGCACAAAAGGCGATTCGTCGACGCAGATGTACCTCATCAATCACTTTCTCGACTCATACGTTCTTGGCCAACCTGTTCCTGACACCAGCCAAGCGAATCAGACCAACGCCGCGTCTGGGCAAAACTCGCTCGCTCAACAGGCGAGCCTGTGCGTCAGCGAATACGGCCGAAACCCCAACTTTATGCTGGTCGATGTAAGCCTTTGGCGGTTTTCCCTTTCCTGGTCCGATGCTCACCTGGGACTACAATCCAGTTTTACGAGTACGGAGGCGGCTCTGTGTTCGAGGTAGCTGCCAGTGCCAATGGGGTCATATACTCACCTACGACCCCGATCGCGACCCCTATGCCAACTAGCTCATCGACAACGGGATCCAAGAACGGTGTGATGCCTACATCTTCTCAGTGGACTGCAGCATCGGCGTTGCTTACAAGCTTCACGATGGCTGCGCTTTCTCTCCTTTAAATTTGATGGGACATGAACTGCTTATCTCATTCCAATATACTCAGGGACTCTATCGTTTTCTCTCTACTCTCCATTTATATACGCGTGGTTTGTAAACGGACGGATCGGATTTTTGTTGACGTTGCGTATAGTCTTCGTCATCGGGACTCTCTCTATCTTGTTCTTCGACAAGCTCGGCTCCTCGAACCTTTTTTCTCCCTCCTTTGCCGACGAGTAAACGTTGCATTTCTAGTTCTCGCAGTGCGTATGATAGTTGGGTATCTCGAACGAGTCGCTCAGCAAGTTCTTTAAGAAGGCGCTTGCGGTTCTTCTGTGCGACGAAAGTCAAAAGAGGACGCAAGAGAGATTGAATTGCGCGTACGACATTTTCGGAACGTTGCTCTTCTTCCGTCTCGTCATCAACAGTGGGTTGCTTCTTTCGCCGTCTCTTTGACTTGACGGCATCGTGGGTTTTCCAACCGAGCTCGGGTTCACGAGATGATGCCGTCGCATTGTTTTCTTCCCCGTCAGCCACAGTGCTTTGCTCGAGGTATCGTTGAGCTTGAGACGGCGGTCAGTGCCTGAGGTGATAACAAGGAGGTGGCTGACCTTCTGCGGCGTCTTCTGCAAAAAGGATGTGCTTGGGAGGTGGACGAGGTTGTGTAGATTTCGGCGCGACGACGCCGGCTGCACGGAGAATCTCAAGCTCAGCGTCCGCGAGGGATTCATCGGCTTCCGAGTCCTCGGCGGCATGGCCGGACGAGACAAGATTTGCGAGATCGGAGAGCTGTCGCTTGATCTTGTCGATTTTCTATGGGGGCGTGAATGGCAGGTAGGCATCTTACGACGGAGACACGAACCTTGAGGCCAGAGGACTTGATCGTGCGGATGTAGCCCTCGTCCTGAGACTTGAGAAGCTTGACCATGTCCATGGGCATGGCTGTGTTTCCCCTGTCCTGTACGTGGACGCCGTCGACGGTCCTCTCGTTTTTCATTGCAAAGTAGAATTCATCCTTGTTCCTGGTTGCGGCCTTTTGCTTGAGGCGAAGTATGCGGCGCTGTTTTGAGTGGTAGTCGCGCGCACGGAGGACATAGTCGTCGTGTTTTTCGAGAATGCCATACTTTGCGCGGTGAGCGAGCTGAGAGCGTTCTTTATGATTCCGGCGATGGAGCGAGTTGCGGAGGGAGGAGGTCATTGTGACATATTGTGACGAGCGTGACAAGAGTAAATACATTATTTTATTTTATTTTTTTGTCCAATTCCCTGACAAAAAAGTGATGAGTTTCCAGCATTTCAGACTCGGCCAGCTGGCGATGAACCAGCCTTTGCCTCCACATTTACAGCAGAACCAGCACCAGTCTTGCACCCAAAACGTGTCCAACTCTAAACAATCCACCCCGCGTCCTCCCTATGGCTCAGGCGACTCCGACGATGGCTATACCCTCGTCTTCCCAAACCTCCAAGCCTTCCAAGACTGGCGCACCCGCGAGGAGGAATCACAAATGGTCGAGTTCGTAAAGGGCGACACGCACGGCAGCAAGGCAGTCCCTCCCCGCTTCAAAGACCACACCAAACTCGTATGTGCCCGCCACTCTCGCAGCGGTCGCAAGAAATACGTCAAGAAACATCCAGAGCGCGTCCGAAAGGTCCCAAGCAGAAAAGTGAGCGTTTGCGTCGACGCACGACCCCATCTGCAGTGTTGACGTTGCCAAGCTCGAGGGACAGGGCTGTCAGGCATCGATCAGCTACAAGACCTATTTCGATACGGAAGAAGTGCGCGTCTGTTGTGCGTCTTTCTCTGATTGGCTCATTCGAGGCAAACCTCCTTTTCTGCCTCACAGACATTGCAGAACACTCGCACCCGATCGGAGTCGCGAACCTGCCCTTTACCCGTCGAGGACGGCGCGCTGCCGTCGAGGCGGAAAAGGCCAAATCAAAGCGCAACCTACAGGCTGTCGGCCCTTCGTCGACAGAAGCCTCCACGTCGAGCAGCGCCGCCACTCAGACACCACAGCCCCATGCAACACCGTTTTCCTCGAATCCACCCCTGGCACACTTGCCGCATCCGTTCCCGCACTATCCCGGCCAGCCTAGCGTCAGTGCGCCGTATCCCCAGATGGTCCCTACACCCTCGGCGCAGAACGAGCAGTGGGAACGCATGTTGGTGCTTTTCAATTCAGTTCGAGAGCATGCACGTGCGTACGAGTATCCGGCACCGAGTGTCGCCGCTCTGGAGAGCGTGTTGGTTCGGTTGTATCTGGAGAGCCCGATGGGCATGATGGGAGGCCCTGGTCTAGGTACCAACATACATGGCATGATACCGCCTCCCCAGCAGCAGCAAGGACAATCCCATGACACGCACGCGCAGCCAGCGATGGCTGTTGCATCGGGCTCGGGGGATCACGCAAACAGCGAGATGGATAGCAGCATTGAGAGCGGTTGATTTGCATTCTTTTCTTATCGACTTGATCAGTTTTCGCGGACAATCGTTTGGATATGGCTGTCGACTAATGTGTATTGTATTTCTCGTCAAGCACGACGTCAATCAGCAAACGGGTCAGCAAACGGATCTTCGACGTCTGCCCCTCTCGCCCCTGAACTGGATCCCGCGACCGGGTGAGTTGTAGCTGGTTGACGTTCCTCCTCGCTCTCATAGTCGCTGAAATCAGAAAGACTCCCTCTGTGTTGCTCCCACTCTGCCTCGGACGTGTCGTGTCGGACAGAAGGTCGTATGGGTGGGGGTAATGAGGCCTGCTCATTGCCCAAACCGCCAAAGGATAGATCTTGTAGGTCGGGGTGAACGTATCCTGACGTGCTCCTCCGTGCACCACGAGCGTCCTCTCCATCCGGGGATGGTACACGTTCGGACTCGCCTGAAGCGATGGACAAGCCATTCATGGTTGCCTGTATTTCACTTGCCGGATCTTGGGTATGTTGAGGCGCTGAGAGCTGTTTCGGAATCGTCATTGGAAGTGTACGTCTAGCGCGTGTACGACTCACATCATCATACATTTCCAGTGCGGAGACGACGCGCTCGTTTGTCTCGATCAGAGTGCCGATCATTTCCTCGTTTTCTACAAGCTATGGCGAGTCGTGGGGGACGATGAATGGTACTGGTGAGACGACGTTTACCTGTATGTATCGGACGATCGTCTTGCGGGCTGCCTTTGCATTCCCGAGACACTCTTGAACGCGTGCATTCGCGATGATGCTCTCCTTGTCGGGATTGACCAAGGTGATGGCGTTGACCAAGTTGCTCGACGCCTGGCTGGCGTTGGCGATCGATGTCAGTATTTGGGTTTTCTCCTGAACACGACGTGAGAGGTCGGTCGAGCACGATCTGAGGGGATGCTGACCGCCTCAAAGTTGAAAGGAGTTCTCCTTGCCCGATTCCTTTGTCGCGCCTCCTCCTCCGCCTTGCGAGCTCGCTCCTTTGCATCTTCCTTTTCTTGTTTTGCGCGTTTCTTTGCAGCCTCCTTGTCGTTGGGGGTAGAGCGATGGAATTGGGCGTCTGCGCTTTCGGAACGGGCATGCGACGGACGGGACTGCCTGTACAGAGAAGCAATGGTGGACATGGATGGATCGTTTTTGAACTGGGTGCTCCAAGAAGCGAGGATGGAGAGCACTTTCTTCTTGACTTTGACATCTGTTGTGGGATCGGAGGCGAGATGCTTTATAGCGTCGATGAGCTGGTCGTCCATGCAGGCGGCTATGCATCGAGGATGAGTGCGAGTGCGAGCAAAGTGGGCGTGGTCGTACTCTGGAACTTGTGGTCGCCATTTTCCATCAAGGCTTTGAGGATCTGGTCTGGGTTTTAAGCATAGGGCGAGGATGATGGTAGACGGGACGTACGACGAGGGCGCGGTACTTTTGGTGGTTGTCGCCATGCTTGATCTTCTTTCGGATGGCTCTGGCTGCTTCGGAGGGACTGTGGTCGGTGCGATCAGCCGTGGATAGTAAGGGAGGAGATAAGGAGATACCCGGTGGACTGGAGGCTGATCGAGGTTGCTAGTTCTGGTATACTAAAAGGCGATAAAAGTAGAGTCTTTTGTGGGCGTGGAATGAGGAAGGGGACGTACCCGTCGTAGGCTTCGTCTTGGTAGGCGGGTGAGGTGAGGATCTCGACCCAGTCTGTGATGGAAGACTTGTGTATTGGATGAGCGGTGATGGAATGCAACGTGGGGGGACGTGCGAGAAATCACTTACGTGTGGTTTATCGCGGTTGAGCGCGGAGACGGCGAGCTTGAGCGCAGACATGCAAATTAAATGGGAGAGGTCGACCGTGACGACGGACGGGGGTTCACTCCCATATACGGTGTGACATCACAGTATTTATTAATTTTACCCGACCCAAAGTACAACATAAGCAACCTCGAGGCTCAATTCAGCGTGTACGGAGATGAACCCGCTACGACGAAGGGATATGCCCTGGACCAGCCAAACAAGTATTATCGTCTATTGACGATCGACAAGGAGGGTGATGGATAGCCTCGAGGATGGGTTCGGGGAAAAGACGTACGAAACGAAGACGCGAGGTGAGATGACAAAACGAGATGACGATACTTGGGGCAGTAGGGTTGCAACAAGAAGGACCGATTCGACTGGCTGGGCGTGGCGTTTATGCGATCGTGAACAAAATGGGGGCACGTGCTGTCGAGCAATGCGACGGTGCACTTGGCATACCAGCAGGCCGGGCGCAGTAGAAGAGGGGCTTGGCATTCACACAGCGTCGTCGCAAAGTCAAGAATCCGTGCTGGAACAGGTTTTCGAGCGAGGGTCGCGGGAACGAGGGTGCGATTCACCCCATGTCGGAGCATTGAGCACAAGGCGGCGAAGCTGGCGGTGATGATGATTGCTATACGCAGTGATGTGACGGAGTCTGGGAAAACACCGGGGGCAAGAGCGGACATGAAGGACTCTGAGATTTGAACAGCGCGATAGAGGACGTGTTTAGGGAGCTGAGCCACTGGCTAGCGAGTACACGCGTGTATTACTACGAGGGAAGCTCTGATTCGTCTGCGTCGTCGTTTACACGGAGAACCTTTATCCACTCGCGATAGTTGAAGTTTCCGTGGCGATCGGTGAAGGAACTGTTGAAGAACTTGTCGATCTGGATGGGGATGAGTTGGGTGAACGAAGAGGGGAAAGACGACGCGCCTCTTGATGGTCCATGCGTTCGCCGACGTCGGTCATCCACTTGCGGAGCTCGTCGACCTTTACGGTGCCGGAGTCAGCCTCGTCGAAGCACTCGAATGCTTCTATGAGATCGGCCTCTGGGTCGAACTGGACGAGCCGTTCGCTCATCATCGTGAGGAACATGGTAAAGTTGATGGCAGTGTCGGCGGGGAGGGACGCGGACTGTCCGGGACGAGCAGCGAGGAGGTCGTCGAGCATGGATTGCGAAGGGGACATGCCTGTGAAAGTGGGTGGGGGAGGGGTTAGTTTGTTCTTTATGGGGGGTGTGGACATTACCTAGACTTGAAAAAATCTGGCGGAGATCTGCGATGGATATCCAGCCATCGTTATCGTGGTCTATGAGATGGAAAGCGTCTTTGAATTGTTGTACTTTGGCTGGCTGAAAGAGGCCACTGGAAGGTTCCCGTCTCGCGCGTGGCATTGGTATAGAGACGGAGCAGATCGGAACTAAAAGTCCGAAGTGGACCGAACGTGACGGACTTGGCAGGAACGGAGATCACCGAATGAAAAAAAGTCTTGGCATTTCTTGGCGTTTGATCTTGGCATTGGTATTTGAATTTCGTACATCTCTTTTGCTGTTGCTGTTCCATGACCCACCAACAACACCACCACCTTTGCGAATGGCTCGCTTGCGACGCCGCCTTTGACGATCCAGAACAACTTTACAATCATCTTTGCAATGATCACATCGGAAGAAAGTCTACAAACAACCTTTGTCTATCTTGCAAGTGGAAAGACTGCGGTACATCTTGCGCAAAGAGAGACCACATCACGTCTCATCTCAGAGGTTCGTACTACCCTTCTCCTCCTCCCTCTCCGTCCTTATGACCCTCCCCCCCAGTACACACCCCACTCAAACCACACATTTGCGAGGTATCTCTTTCCCTCTGCGTCGCATCTCTCCCTCACCCCAATCCAGATCTGCAAAAAGTCTTTCAAACGGCCACAGGACCTCAAAAAGCACGAAAAGATTCACACGGAGGAGCACCATGCCCAGCACAAACACTCAAAGGCCATCACCGTAAACGACCCCGCCTACGTATCCCGCGTACGTGGCGATCCCTCCCCGCACAAGGGCACTCTCAACAAGTCCCTCGCCATAAAGCCTTCTCCCGATTCCTACGACCTCTTTCTCCACCACCATGTACCCTCTCAGCCCCTCCGCAACAAGCGCTCTTATGACCACGTCGTCGACGACTTTTTCGCAGACGTAAAGAAGCGCAAGGTTACCCCCGCCTACGACACCCGTGCGTACCACCCCCTCTTCGCCGCTCCTCACGCTCATCCTCCCCACAGAAATGGCAGACCGTCTCAACGACATTGCATACGCCCACGAGGCAACCCAGTACGACTTTAACCCTCGCTCTGTTTCCTTCGACGTTCGCTCCCCAGAGGAGCTCGCAGCCGTAAACGAGTTTCTCATCACCCTCGGTCGCGACGTCACAGCTTCCGTACATCGCCCTCCCGACCGCTTCTCCCCCTCCTCTTACTTTGATCCACAAAGTCTCTCTCAGCTCGGTCTCGCATCCATGCCCGGTCTTGCCACCCACTCTTTTTCCCATGACCCTTCCTATCAATACCCCTCCGACGCATATCCCTCCCCACCCAGGTCTTCCCAGTACCCTTCCTCGTACTCGTCCCTCCCCGCCACCTATCCAACCGCTCAAATCGCCAACAACCGCACACTGTCCCCACCCACTTCCCACAACTTTCACATCCCCCATCCCTCCGTCTATCCATCTCCCTCCTCTCAGCCTCGTTTCCACTCCACTCCTCCCCTCGATCCAACCTCCCCCCACTCGTCCACTTCTACCCCCTCCAACGCGACACCTCCCCATCCCTCCCCCCTGTCCGAACCCCTTTCTCAGTTTGACTATGTTCGCGTACCTCGTGGTCCTCTCCCTCCCGTACAGTTGGCTGCCCCCGACTACCTTAGAAAGCCGGTTCATACCGTCATGAACCCACTCAAGACAGCTCCTGGCGCGCGTTCTGACCCTCCGGAGCACAACCCCTACCGTGATGCACCCCCAGATCCTCTCTATCCGCTCATCGTCCCAGAGGATTCACATCTCAAACTTCCTTCCCTCAAACCAGATGCACGTCCCTTAAGGCTACCCCCAATCACAGAGATGTACCGCTCCCCTTCTCCCGTCTCTGCACCGCGAACTCCCGACACCTCTCGCGGGACTACGCCCAGCTCCACGAGGTCGTCCCCGATCCCAGCTCACAAGTCTGTCCCTTCCATTGCGGCAAATGACGAGCTTGTCACAAAGGTCGACAGGATCGAGCTCATTCACAGGGACAGTCCTCTCGAGCAGAGGAGACGCCACGCCGAACTTATTCGTGACTTGCTCGTCAAAATAAACCAGGACTACAAGAAGCGCTTTGCGCCGTCACATTCAGTGCCGTTTCCCCCATCCGTAGATGTCGAGATGATAGCTGCTTGATGACTAGACTCCCCTCTCCATCTTGTTCCTATGCTGTAATCTTGATCGTGAATTCACGTGCTCCTACGTATTGATATTATACAGTGTAATCTAGGTACGTTTCAACGTCAGCTTGATCTTGGGTGCTGCACCCGAAGGCGTCATGGTTCCCTCGATATCTTCCATCGCCGACACCGGCGGGCTCGTCGCAAGAGGAGACGGAACAGCGGCATTATACCCAAAAGAGACACTCTGCGAAGGCTTGTTGAAGCCACTGAAATTCGATCCATGTGGCGTCACTGGCGGAGGACTCGTCGCCGACGGCGTCACAGGAACAGGCGGTGCTCCGCTGTTGAACTCTGCCCAGCGCGGGCACTTTCGGTTCGTTTCTGCACCATTGACGTTGGAACTCAAAAAAAAAAAAAGTGGGATGATGTCACTCACTCATGTGGCCCATTTGCCCGCAATGCCCACACCGTCGCTGTAAAAGGCAGTCATGACCATATAGCGCAGACGGGAGAAAAGGGATCATTACCGTCGTATCTGGTTTCAGTGGCCGGTTCAGTTGCATCGGCATTCCCCCTTCCTTGACAATCTTTGCATTCTTCCGGTGCAATCGTCGTTCTTGGTTCTTTTTCATCCTTGCAATACGCTCCTCCAACCTGACGAATATGAATATCAGACTGCCGGTCATACCAACACGTGAACCTCATACCGCTTCTTGTATCGCTTGTCCGTGTCCGCATCCCCAGTTGGCGCAAGATTGTCGGCCAGCGTCGCTTCCTCTTCGATCAACAGTCTTGCGCGCACATATGCGCGAATAACCGCCGGATCGCGGATGATCTCTGTCTGCCATTCATCATCGACCTAGAGTGAAAATTGAATGCAGCGTTCTTGGCGAATACGACACGCGCAACAAACCAAGCGTCTTATCCGCAACACTTTGCGACTACCCTCGGGACCCACGCTCATTTCTCGGTCCCGCTCCAACGATGATCCTCGACTAAAGGCTGGAGAAGCGGCCCGCCCCGGAGCTGGCGACATGGCGGGGGAGAAGGGCGTCCCAACCCTCGTGGATGCCTGCCTCTGCACGGGTCTTTTCACGTCCGGAGGTGGCGCCTCATCCTCGGGCGTCAACTGAGGTTCATCCTTGCGGCTCAGCGAGTCAAACTGCGCTTTCCATATCCTCTCGATTTCAGACTTGTAAATCTGTTGTTGTTCCGCAACATTATACCTGTGGGCAGATTTGGGTCGATTTTCCGCCTCGGCTGGGTCGTGTGAACAACGATCTATGTCACGAAGCAATTCACGTACCAAGTTTTTGCTCATAGTCTTCACCAGCTTTCACGAAAATGTCTTTCATAGATATACGGATAAAGCTAAACGCTTCCCCTCTTCCAGTGGGGTCACCGTCGCCATGCAGCCGAAGCATTGCCTTGGCTTGCGTCGCGAATAGAAAGTTCTTGGTCGTGATCCATGGAGCAAGTTGCTGCTCTATCGAAAGCTTGGATTCTCCCTCGTCATCTTCCGTTTGCTCGGCAGTCTGTGTGTACCCTGCATCTTGCAAGTGGCGTTGGCCGACTTGCATGCTTTCCATGAGGACAACCTGCTCAGGTCCGACCATTTTGAGCATGTCAGCATCGCTCGGAACGGTGACAGTGGGCTTGAGGCGCCAAAAGCCTTGATGAGGTCCTCGCCGATGGTATTCCATGAACTCTTTCAGTCTTTGTCTCATCTGAAGCTCGTTCTGATCTGGAAAATACTTCATCAATCGTGAAATCTTGAGACGCTCTTCAGCACTTTTTCTGAGCAGTTTAAATGCGATGATCTGAAGCCTGTATTTGATGGTATTGGTTATTTTGCGCGAGTGGGGACCCGGAACCTCGGTCACAGGATACGTTTGTCCAATCACAAAAAGGTTCTTGATCTCCCGAAGATAATATTTCGTGTCCCCTTTTGTAGTGCTCCTAATTGGTTGATCAGTGCGGCTAGAAGCGAAATGATAAGACGCTTCCTATACCTGACGGCAAGAAAGTCGGTGGGATATGGCCTGTGGCGGAACAGTGGCGCTCGCACAAGATTGTTGTAAAGAGCGGGAAAGGTTTGCCCAGGATAGACGTAACCGAATTTCATGAACGGTGATTCGTCCTGTGGCTCGAGCACAAATGGGACACCAAGATCCAGCTGGGAACATTATAGGGTCAGTCAATAAGTTACAACCTTTTGCAACCCCCAAACCTACCTTGGGCATGTAATCGTCTTTCTCGTCTTTTTTGCGATAGTAGTTGACGAGTATACTACCCATACCAAAGTTGGGAACAATGGGAGCATGTTCCTCCTTTGCTACAATGAGCCCGTGTTTCACCCAAACAATGGTCTGGACACAACGCACAGAGTATTCCCAAAGAACAAAATTGCTGGTATCCTTGAGGGTCAGATCGCTCGTGCGATGAAGTCCTTCGCCAATGTTGCCGCCTTTCCCAATCTTTCGCCCTGCTTTGTCCTTTTTCTTCTTTGCAGTCCGTACCTTGCTAAAACGAATTTCAATATTGGTCGGAAACTGCAAAGCTGGCCGGTGGAAGGAACGCGCTTCATGTTTGGAAAGTCGGGTCTTGTACTAAGGGGCCATAGCGTCAAGCATTCTACTAGGAATAGCCCGCGTGAACACTCACAAATGGTAGTTGGAGCTTCTGCGCAGGATACGCATGTTCCACGACCAATTGACCGAAAGTCTGACGGACACGATGTCGACCGCCTTCCTTGGCAACTTCGTACAAGTGGTCATTTGAAAGGTTAAATTTATCACGAGACTGTGCATTTTCCGCTCTTAACCTTTTCCGCGGTCTGACCGTCTCCACTGTCGAAAATATGGAGCGCCCAGCTCAGCACGGAAGCAATGAAAAACATACTTGTTGGTCGCTCCTCCGCTGCCAGATCCTCCTCGTTCAATTCCAGCTGAGTGAAGTCACGGAATGGCGCCCCAGGGCCCCATATAATACTTTGCGTCCATGCACCCGACTCGAGAGACTTATTTGCTGGCGTAGTCAAATTGTCTCTCTCTTGGGCCAAAGGTCGGACGATCTTGCTGGGTGCATACACGATGTCTTCCTCCCAATTCGATAACAGTACAAGGTCAAAACTTCTGTCGTGCAGAGGAAGGGTAATAGGGAGTGCAGAGTTCTCGCGCTCCTTCGGTGTATCAGCAATAAGTAACAAAGGACCAACGATGTCATTACCTCGATGGCTTTCACTAGATCATTCTCGATGCTCCCAGCAGAAACAACTTCTTCAACGCGCTTGCTCTCATTCTGACGCCGAGTATCACCTGCGACAGCCTCGAGAAAACCTCGGGGTACATCCCTCTTGCGTGGATAGATGCTTTCGACTGAGCGGTATCGACAAAAATTGTCCGAGCGAAGTAGACATCTCGCTCACCTGTGAGGGGTCGCTTTGTTATTCTCGATTTCTTGACCGTGTAGCCCTTGAACAAGTCGGAGAAGTCGAGAGTTTTGTCCTTCTCGAAGCCAGGGAACCGTTCATAAACTGTCTTTGGTCGCTCGATGAGCCGTTTCACGATCATGACGCGCTTTCCCTTGAGCCGCATCGAAACTGGGGACTGGGCTTCGACTTTGACGACCTCGGCAGACAAGGACTCGTTCTCAAGTTCCCTATCTACTTCATCCTCGTAATCCTCGCCCTGGTCCGCGCCGACAGCATCCTCGTCTTCCTCCCATTTGTCGCTGTAGATCTGCGATGCATCCAGTGCTGGCAAGCCGGTAATCCCGAGACTGCTAGTGAGACCAGTGCTCGTTGGTAAAGACAAGCCTTGCAGGATGTTATTCAATGAAAAACCCGTCAGCGTCGAGATAACGTCGGACTCGTCCTGAATATAGTGAGAATGGACCGACCCAGCCAGGCTGCATGGTGAACGTACTTGATTGCTCATTGAGACTTGAGTTGGTGGTTGTCACGGTGGATGGCAGTCCCGATGAGGTAATGCCACGACTTTTGCAAAGCACGCGCGTCTCTTCTTCTTCCTACTCCCACCATGACTATGCCCAAGGAGACTTCAGAAAAGCTGGAAGTGAGCACTGAAGTATCATACATGCCATCGATACCCTAACTCTTAGTTCAGAACTTCCGGTCAGGCGTAGCCTCTGTAGCAGAAGATATCATATTTCGCATCTTCCCAACAAAGGTGAGTGTGTTGCACACGCCAATGACCCAGGTTACTGAATGCTGCATAGACTCTGTACGAGCCATCTGGACTAGTCCTCTGATATCAACTGACGCCGTACAGCGAACTTTCTACCATCATCGATGGCGCCAATGCCCCCGATTCGCCGTACAGCATGTCACAGGCCTCTCTATCCACGGATCCCAGGGTGTACCCGCCACCCAGTACACCGGATCCAAATGGCCCTTCCTCAAAGCGAAAACGCGTGGAGGATGGTACCGTGCTATTGAACGACCTCGCAAATGCGAGGTATCCTGAACTTGTCCATGCCAATATGCACATCTTGAAGCTTCAAGAAACCATCAAGGCAGAATGCGCGCAACTGTCCGACTCTTGCGTGAGTTAGCGCAGCGGCTCGTTGAGCCATATACTGACATGGATATAGGACAAAGTCAAGTTATGGGTCAACTTGACAATGCCAAAGTGCGTTTTAAATATATCTAGTGCGTGGCGTAAAGCATACCGATTCTCTCTCGTAGGATAGAAGAGTAAGCGTGCACCCGACATGTTATTTTCCAACTCTCATCGCCCATCCTCGACTTCAGCGGCGATAATTTTGGTATGTGCTCGTAATGTTTCTTTTGGCGGCACCAACCGGCCATCGATAGGTGTCCAGATACAAGAAGGTAAGATTCACGGGAAATGCGAGTCATGCCCTAAACGCTTGCGCCAGAGGTCCTCAGTGAGCTGCTCCGCTCCCAAGAGAGTGCATACAACATTCGTGACAGCGTCCGACAAAACTACTTGGCCCGAGCCAAGATATGTTCAAAGCTCATCAAGTATCCCAACATCGAAGATTATACGGTCAGAGTTTGAGTGGATATCGGTGGATCCATTCTCATCTGCTCGTAGCTTTCTTTGAAAGAGCATGACGAGAAGCAACTTTTCTTCGCTCGCCAGAACCTCGTTGATATCAGGAACGTTTATGCTGTGATGACGGACATCCTGCACAAGAACATCACCAAAGTTAGTGCAAGTATCTTTTCCTGTTTCACATCAGGCTGACTCTCAGCAGATACGTTCGCCAAGGGGAAACAACAGAGTTGGTTTGTATTGATGTGGATGTCACCTCATACTCTGTAGTTCATCTGCGTAATATCGTAATATCGGTGAGAATGGAATAGATGCGGCCATACATGGCCACTCATTCATATTGACTGCGAAGTACTTTTGTTCCGAAAGATTGTTTGCTTATACCGAGATCGTTTTGAAGATGTTGAAACCATCCAATGCTGTGCTGATCACCGCACCAGGGATCTGAGGGTGCCAGTGAATTTCCTTCACGTCCCTCTGGCCCTGGTGCACGAAGAGCAGCTGTGGTGGAACTTCCCGACTACCCTCTTGCGTTTCATTCATTGATGAACCGATTTCTTCGTCGTCTTGTTCAACGCCCAAGTCCCAAAGTGTAACCTGATCATCAGCGCCAGAAGCGGCGAATATTGAGTCCTCCGTTGGGTGCCATTCGATCGAAGTGATGGGGCCATTATGCCACGTGAATGCGGCAACGGGGCTGGGGACTTGGTGGGGCGATCTAGATAAAAGTGAGCCACTTCATGTAGGAATTGAAGGGACGGCGGACCCTGGCTTGCTAACATTCCGAAAATCCCACACTTTGATTGCACCGTCATCGCCGCCGCTGATCAACAGGTAATTTGTACTCCTGTTCCAGCTGATAACGTTGACATCGCTCTCGTGTGCAGGATTAATGCCGGTGACGCTTCGTCGCCCTCTACTCCGCACGTCCCATATTTGAATGCTACGATCGGCCGAACAAGATGCGAAGACGGTAGGTTCTGACGGGCTCCATTGGATATCCTCGACACTGGACGTATGAGATATGAAAGGTTGGCCAAGAGCATTAAATCCGGAGGGCGTCGAGGTGGTAAGATAAATTTTTGAATGGATATCACCCGTAAGCAACCGGAGGGCGGACGAGCTCGTTGCCGCTGACGCGGCCCAGTCCATGGCAAACCCTTCGGTGCGCCCATGCGAGTTGATTGTAAAGGTTGGTCTATTTGTCCTTGATTTTTCCCAAGAATATCCGGGCACATCAAGGGACTCTATAAGTGGTCTGATGTCCCATATGTGAACCTTGCCAGATTCAGCCCAGGTTGCAGTATAGTAAGGTTGCGAGACGGGAACAAGGGGTGAGGATGGCGGAAGGGGCTGAGCACGGACGCGGTTGACACCGCTGTGGTGGGGTACGGAGCGAAACTCGAGAACTGCGTCTTCATCGAGGGCGTCGTCGTCGTCGTTGTCATCTTCATCTTCATCATCTACAGTCATTCAAGTCAGATGGTTTTTGAGAACCTCAACATCATGCTGAGAACAAACCTCCATCTCTTTGAGTACGGTGTAGGGAGCTCATCTTAAAAACCGATAACTCATTTTGATCAGGTCTGGCAGCCTGTGTTCCAGCTACGACATAAGCAGTTTCAGGATACCTCTGCCGTTCGTCACCCAGGCTATCCCGTAGGACGTCGAAAGACAAGCATGACCAAGTTACATTCATTGAATGGCGCATGATGTAAACTGAGTCGTCTGGCTCTAGTATTTCGTCTTTCGCCAGAACGTGTGTGCCAGGCATGAAGGCCTCGAGACGGGGTGGTTGCTCCTCAGACTCTTGAACAGCGGGAAGAACCTCATCGATGTCCATTCCTGATAGAAAAGGATGTGTTACAAACTTGAAGCTGTGGGATACGGGGTTATTCTTACCGTCCGGGGGATCTGCATCAACGACGTCCTCATCTGACTCGAGCTCGTCCTCCCAAGCGTCTTCGAACTCGCCGATGTCGTCAGGTGATGGAATGTCACGCTTTTCTGAACAACGGGGAGTCTTTGCGCTGAGCGGGGGGTCTGTCGCAGGTCGTTTGGCCATCTGGACGTAAATCTTGATGGATAAGATTAATTATTAAATAACGTTGCTGTCAAGTATCACCGGATAACGTACCAGGGCGGGGGTGGGGGGGGGGTATAAAGCCTGGCATGCGTGCAACCGAACATGTCCGACCCCTTGACCATGTCCTCCCAAATCGCGCTCCCAAACGGGTACGTTCCTTCCTTCCTTCCTTTCCACCCCAGACCCCACATCCTTCTCCTAGGTTTGGCTATGTTCCCGCATCTCTCGTCTCCCTCGGCTGGGTTCTTGTCTGGCAGTCTTTCCTCGTGACAAAGGCTCGCATGCGCGCTGGCATCGCGTACCCGCAGCGTGTGTACAATATCCTTGATCTAGTAGTCAACTACTCTGACATTGTGCGCGTAGTATATGCTGAGGAAGCACAAGTCAAAGAGAACCTAAAAGCCATGCAGTTCAACTGCACTCAACGTTTGTCATCTCGCGTTTTCTATTCATCCATGCTCATTTGGTTGCTCCTCAAGGAGCCCACCAAAACACGCTCGAGTTTGCACCCGTCGTCACCCTATCGTGAGCTGATATTCATCTTCTTATCTTCGCATCGTTTCACGTAACTTTTGGGTAGCACCCTTGTTTTCGGCTTAAAGTGCCCTCATGCTGCTGCTGTGATGTGCGGCTCGTTCGTCGTAGGACGCATCATATACACACTCGGTTACAAAACAGGAAAACCTGCCAAAGTATTGTAATTCAGGCTTGTAGCTTGTCCTTGTTGACCAACCAAAAAACATCTAGCGGATACCTGGCGCCTTCATCGCAAACTTGTCCACGATGGGTAAGCGAAACCTTAAGTAGCCCGCGGTATGCAGTTCCACTGATAGGCCTCTGCAGGACTTCTTGGGAGCGCGTCCTATGCAGCTTACCTTCTTTGGCCATCTGCTTGATTCCAAAGATCTTGATCAGTAAAGTCCCGTAGACCATGCCTGTTACCAATTTTGATTGCACCCGAATCCCAACGGCGCCTAATAATAACTTTTGCGAGTGTCCAGTCCACCCTTACCCTTTGATGGCGACGCTATCTCGCTGAGTGAACGATCCACGTCGAATATAGTTGTGTAGAGGTCGTGGTTCTGCGCACAAGGTGTTGACAGGTGGTACTAATTACTCCTATGGACACCTTGTGGCATCACATCATCCCTCACGAGAAGACTGTTCTTGTACACATTCCATGTCAGAGTCTCCTCGCCGTCTCTCATTTCCTTCATCTTCGGAAGAATTTGCTCTGCCTTCAAGCAAAACAAATGTCTCTCCACTAGCGGACGACGGACCTACTAGTCCTTTGTTTCTCCGTTTTCGTCGTCCGTCCCTCCTTCCCAAGTCATCGAGTTACTATGCGGAAAAGCGCATCTATAGCCCACTTGCCATATCTTTCACGATCCCTTCAAGTAGGCGCGGAAGCACAAACGGAGAAGAATCAGAAAGCGACAGAGAACGTATGTACACCGAAAGTTCACCATCAAGTAGCTCGGGTAATCCGACACCTCCCATTGTTATGCCATCCGAAAACGACACAGAAGAAACTCATGAAGAGAATGATAAGGAGCCTTTGAACCCCTCGACCCCTCCTTCGAGCCGAAATTTAAGCGCGCTCGACAATGAATCAGTTTTCGATTCCACTGCAGTCGGGTCGAAGCGCCTGACGTACCCGGTGAGTACTGAGGCCACATAACCTCTTGCGAACCTTACCAGCCTCTCAATGGTGTCCAAGTTGAAAGCACCAAGAATATTGAACTTGTTGGCCGAGTCCCGTCCAGAAGAGAATGAAGTCAAGTCTGAAGCTGCTTTTCAACGTCTCTTAGCCTCCTGTTCGGACCTTCCATTGCAACCTCGTACGCCGCGCGCGCTGTCCGATCGAGGGCGATATCCAGAAGAAGTTGGTAATGAAGAGCTGCAGGAGCAGGGGTCACTAAGTGATGACGATGACGACGTCGATGCAATATTTGTGCTCGACCCTCAAGGCGACCATATGGCTGCGAAACCCTGTACGCCCGCGCACAGTGTAAATGGTGACGATCCTACATCTCTGATGGGGAGTCCCATGGTAATGGCAATGGATGTGGATGCTGTACGGCCCCATGTCCCCTGTGCTTCCACCACGCTCATGTTCTTCTCTTAGCCGCTGGCATCGCCATCGATAACTTCCACCCCAGCCTCGGTGCAGTGGCGGTACACCCCTCCGCCAACAACGAGCGCAGTCCGCTCGAATAAACGGAAATGTGAGTGTTCTCTTGAAGAGACGACAATAAAGTTCACACGTGCATACAGTTGACGATCGGTATGACCCATACCCCACCGCGGCAAAACGAAGAGCGGTGTCTCCCTCGATATCCTATCTCCGAGAATCTCATCCATCGCTTTCTTACCCTCGTACGCCAAACGGGAGACCTTCGCTACCCATTCCTTTGTCTATCCCGGTACCAGCTTCAAGTTCGGCAGCGTCATCGCCGACCATTACTGGGTATTCCTTCCCCAGCTATTCGAATCCACGACAGGTTGGTATTGGGTCGATGAGCGTGTCTTCAAGTCCCATTCTGCGTCCCACGATAGGACTTGCAAGCCCGATATTGCGCCCAATCCCGAGACATCGGCGAGGATTGGATGGCGAGGAAAGGGATGTGGAAGGAGCTGGGGAAGGCGTTAATGGCCTGACGCTCGGTTGACCAACACGCCGCTGTCTGCGACAGCACATTGTCTGAGCACGCCCAGGAGGGTAGCTGTTAAATCGGTTACGAGGGGTGGTATGATGTAACATTATTGGCAGAAAGATGGGTATGTATTCTTCAGTCGTCCTCGACTAGCTTGATTGCTTGTCACTGGTCCTGGGACATACAAAATCATTCGTCATTTATTTGTTTAGGACTACACTGCGTAACTTACATTGTACTGCTATTTTAGTGCTTCTGGCTATTCGCTTCCCAGTTTGTACCTACTTGATTTGTGATCCATGTTCCCCACAGCAAGGCTCACAAAGCGCCAAAAGAAAGGCATCGCCTTTCGCGAACGGAAACGCAACCAAGCCGAGGACGACAAGGCACCAGGTATTACTGGCAATTTGGAGGACGAGATCGATGTCCCTGGCCTCGAAGATCAAGTTATTGTTACTGCTACGCAAGGTCAACAAGGCTCTCAAGTCAGTACAAAATCTAGTGTCGGGAAAGGAAAAACAGGAGGGGACCGGGAGGAAGCAGACGCACGGGTGGTGGCAGCAACGAAAAGAAAGAAAGCTGGTGAAGAGGCAAAGGGATCCCTCGAACGGAAACCAAAGCGAAGAAAAGGGAGTCCTCTCGACAATATGGAAGAACTTGTAGAGGTTCACGACGAAACTGGAGAGATAGAGAGCGAGAGCAAGAGCTCAAAGCAAAGATTCATTCTTTTTCTTGGTACGATATTTCTTGCATCATACATTTGACTCATTCCTCCCTAGGCAATCTCAAATATACCACGACCACCGAGGCCATCCAATCACATTTTTCTGCATGCGGTGGGTATTGTCACGATCCTGTAAAACTGTAATGTTGAGGCCTCCACTTTGAAGATCCACCACCAAGTGTACGACTACTTACACCTAAATCATTCACAAATTCAGCCGTCACCAAATCCAAAGGATGTGCTTTCTTGGAGTTCAAGCATCGCGCAGCACTTCAGCAGGCACTCAAGCTTCACCATTCGGCACTCGATGGACGCCAGATAAACGTAGAACTGACTGCTGGTGGGGGTGGGAAAGGCTTGACTCGTATGAAGAAGGTCAAGGATCGTAACAAGGAGTTAGAAGGACAACGAGTATGCCATTGCCATATCCATTTCGCGCAACTTATCCAACTTTCGTAGCGAAAGCGGCAAGGTCCTGGGATGGACACGCAAATTTCTAGCGGTGCCCAACGTTTCTCTGCCACAGCTGGTACGGACCAAGTTCATGTCCGCAAACGAACTTGGACGGTTGGTGATGTTGAAGGAAAAGGGACAAAGCGAGGAGGACGGGAGCGTCAAAAAGGTCCTAAAAAGCGAGGATCCTTTGCCAAAGAGTTCCGAACGGGCGTAAATGCCATACCAGTAGGATAGCATCATGGATGGTTCTAATCAATGTCATTAAATGTCCATTATGTGTAGCGAACAGTCCAGTCGGCGGCGCGGTGCTCGACGTCCGCCTTATGAAACAAGAATAAATACAAGGAACTAAGGACGCTGTCAGTTACATCCGCAACAGAGTTGAAATGAGACTCACGAAAACGATCAGCACACCAAAAACCTTGAGCATCAACCAGCGGTTACTAGATATACTTGCATAGTATTTGAGTAATTCCCTTTGAGCTCCACTGACATTCGATGCGATGTCTATCGTGTCGGCATCGATGCGTTGTACCGTTTCACGCTGTTCTGCAACCATATGTGCCAGCTGAGTGAATATCTGCCCCAACTCTGCAATTGTGGACTCGATCGACTCGATGGCTGTTGTCCGTGATTGAATGTACGAATCCTGATCGTTAATTGGCGCGTGATCCTGTGGGAGAAGAATGTTCCATACCTGTTGTTCTACTAATTGCATCTGCGAGAAGGCATTGCTTCCACTATGCGTCGCTACACCACCCTCGGCAGCATCCAAGTCCATAGCTAGAACGTCGCTGTGTTGGGCCGCTTTTCCCTTGGCTCTGGAACTCGGACGGTTTCCACTTCCATCACCCATTGGGTCATGTCTTCCATTCAACAGGAGCGAATCTGGGGAATGTCAGTCGAGGTTGTAGAATAGCCAGTAGCTCGGACAGCGTGCTCACTTTGGGGTGCTTGGTGAGCTGCTGCGGCCGTGGAATACATGAACTGTTCTGTACGATCTTTTGACTCTTTCATGTTCTGGTAAAACATCTAGTCAGGTGGTGCATCGCGACGGGGGGTCGTTCTAAGTACCTGCGTTCGAACCTCAAGTACATCCTTGAAGTTCATGCTAGTGTTTGCGAGTTTGCTCTGCAACATCATGACAATGTTATGGTTGTGTTCGTCGATTTGCTTTCCTTCTGTAGACCTCGAACCACCTTGAGTATTGTGTTGTTTGAGGGACGATTGCAGGGCGGCTATCTGTCGGTTGATGTTGGCTATGTCTTGTTTAATAATGTAGGTCAATTCCTGGATGAATACAGAATGAGCAGTGGCACACAATGTATACGGGGAGGACTGGTACACTGATCTCGACGGGCCGGTCGTCGAACAAAGTTTTCCGTTTGGCAACTAAGAGTAATCAGTATTCGACGAGAGGAGCGAGAAGACAACACACGGTGTGCGAGCTTTCCGAGCTTGATGGTAGTATTACTGATGTCTTTGCCAATGGCCGAGGCCATTCGCGAGAACTCGGTCGTAGGAGTACTCTTGGCATGACCCTGGAGCAAATGCTGCTTCGCCTCCGTTGTTCTTGGTGGCAAAGCAGACCTGTTTCGTATAGAGTCGACACAAGTGTGGAACTCGTTTGTTCTGTCCTGGATTGCCATGAGCTGGAGGAGCGTAAAGGTATTTAAATATCTCTGCGGGTATACGACTAGTAGTGACGTTGACAACCGACTCCAACAGTGCCTCCTCTCTGCGCCGGAGCGGAACCGGCCATACCGCCCGTCTCCCGGGAAGTCCGGCCGACGACGACCGAGAGTCGCGTGCCACGTGAATTCTTGATTACTTCCATGTTCAGCCTCCTCCGGTCTGCTGCCGCTGCACGACACCAACTGTCAACATCTATCGAGTCGTCTTGTGTCCACTTTTCGTCCTCATCTGTACGCCCTCGCACCGCAAAATTCAGATTTAACATGCCCTCGTCTCCAGTGAAGAAATCAAAAGTTCTGGTGCTTGGCGCAGGCAACTTTGGAAGTTGTCTCGCAGATCATCTTGGTGACTGTGATCACCAAGTTTACATTTGGTCCAGAGATGCAAGCTTCGTCCAACACTTCAATACACACCATCGCAACCCAAACTACTTGAAGGACCATGTCTTTTCGAGTAACATTCGTGCTGTTGGCCCAGAGATGCCAGACAAGGAGAGCATTCAGCAAATGGATGTTCTTTTGTTCGCGATACCGACACAGGGAGTCAGGTTGAAATTATCTCTATACCCTTAGTTATTCTCACCTCTTACGGTTCGCCGTTAGGGAAACTCTGATCAAACTCCGTCCCAGTTTGGTCGGAGAAAATCTGCCGCTATTGATCTTCGTGAACAAGGGTATTGAGACCGATACCCACGCGTTAACCCTTGAGATCATTGCTGATACATGCGGATGCGATATCGCGCGAGCCGCAACATTCATTGTAGGTCGAAATAAGACACAAAGTCTGCTAGGAAAACTCACTTTATACAGTCTGGACCGTCTTTTGCGTCGGAGAGTTGGTACTTTGATGAAGTCTATTCTGATTCGTTGACGAACCCAATTAGTTGTTCGCAGACAGCCGACTTCTGTTTCTGTTGCTTCGTTAACAGAATCTCAGGCCCAAAAAGCATCGCAAACATTCCACCAACCATGGTTTCGATGGTAGGGCTCACCTGGGCATGTTCGCGTGGGCCCTTGGATCTCATATGTTCACAGTTATACAGGCGGAGATCCGATAGGACTAGAGTTGGCTGGTGCCCTGAAGAACGTTTACGCCATCGCGGCTGGAATGGCCGATGGTTTGGGCTTTGAGAACAACACGAGAGCAAGTTAGCTGAACCATGACCTGACTTGAAACGATTGACATGGAAAGAATTTTAGGTCTCATCACCCGTGGATTAGCTGAGATGACACGTATAGGGACAGCATATGGTGCATCACCGCTGACCTTTTTGGGTCTTGCTGGTGTGGGAGACCTTTTCCTCACGTGTAGCTCTCCAACCAGCCGAAATTACACGGTGGGTTATCGACTAGGGAAAGGGGAGGCGCTTGAAGACATTATTAGTACGTTGGGAAGTGTGGCCGAGGGGGTGACGACAGCAAAAGGTCTCAAGAAGATTATCGATGAGATGGATGTGTCAGCTCCCATCGCAAAAGGGGTGAGTGACGGAATAAACCGAATACTCCTGGTTCTCACTCGGCTTCCAAAACACTCTCGGGTTGTTTCGCATGTCAGATTTATGAAGCCTTGTATGAAGGTATGATTTTCGAAAGCATGGTACACTAGATGAACTACTGAGCTGGGCTTGCAGGCAAGGACGTAAAGACGGGAGTGCAGGAACTGATGAGCCGACCTCCGTCACGAGAGCTGGATTTGCCGAGAAAGACGGGGGAACATGCCAAACGACTGCTGAGGAAACTAGGGATCGAGACTATTGGCTAGGTAGAACAGGTGCCACGCTTGTATGCATCCGGATGTGGCATGACAGTCCCGGTACCTTGCCCTGTGACGGAACAGAACCCACGATTGACATGGCGAGGATGCGAAGGACTGCGCAAAAGGCATCCGTGTCTTGGTGCGAATGCAGGGCTGGATTGTATACTACTGCTTGGTTCATGGTCTCTGAGAGACCAGGATTGGGTACAGCTCGGCGGAAAACTGGAGAAAGTCGGGTTTGATTACATAAGCATGGCAAATAGATAGATTTCTCACGCTATTTTTTTCCCCCTCCAGTTGCTCCCGAAGTCCGACGGTGTGCCAGACCAACCCATACGCTTGTGTTTTCTTTCTCAGTCAACACTTTTTTTTTTTCTTCTTCTTCTTCCTTGTTCTCCGTGGTGTACCGCGTCTGTCCTCTCACTCTTACTTTTCATCTACGACCATCTCCCCCGCCTCCGCTAAATGGTTTCCCCACTTTGGAACGCTGCTGCTGAGGGGAACATCGAGTCCCTCTTAGCCGCACTTCACAATGCATCTCCTGCCGATATCGAAACCAAAGGCATGCTCCTCTACCTCATTTTAACCTTGTGTCGTGTTTTTAAAGTTCCGTTTCCTTATAGACCACACCGGTGCCACGCTCCTACAGGCAGCAGTCAAGAATGGCCATGTTGATGTAGTCAGGGTACTCCTTGACAAAGGTTCGCATTCGATTCTTGATCGCGTCGCGTGTGATTAATCGATCTCTTGTCCTTTCCATCAGGAGCCGATCCCTCTTCTGCAATTATTCATGCCTCCCCAGACACGTACACAACAAACCCCGAGATCATCCAGCTACTCAAAAATGCCTCAGTAAAAGGTCTGCCCCCTCAGGACCATCCCTATCCACAGGATCTCCATGTCGATCCATCAAAGCGATTCTACCCCGTCCCTATCCCCCCATATGGCTATTATCCATCTGTCCCACCCGTACCTACCCTTCCTGATGGCTCGCCCGCGTACTATCAGCCCCCTCCAGTGTCACTCGGCGAGAATGGTGCATACGGAAACCTTCCCCCACCCGATATAGCCAGATTCATCCCTTGCAGGTATTATCCTGCTTGTCGCTATGGTTCTTCGTGTCTCTTCGCTCACCCGCAAGGTTCCTTTTATCCTCCTCCTCCTGCACCCACTCAATATCCTACCCCTTATGACCCCATGACTCAGCAGCAGTACACTCAAAGTTATTATCCACATCACCCTTCCTTTCATCCGCCTGCACCTGTCCCACCCCACATGAACCCTATGTCTCCACCACTACCATCTGTTCATACTCCTCCCCATCCTCCCATGGTCCACGCTCGATCTGCCTCAGACGCGCTTTCTCCCCTCCAAACGCCGGCGCAGGCACCTTATGGGCCAATGTCTCCCGTCTCCCCATCTTATCCTCAACCTGCACACGCTCCTCTTCCTCTTTCTATTCCCACTCTTCCCCCTCCTCAGCAGCCTGCAACTGCCCCTGGACCCCAGTCGCCCCAGTCTATGTACCCGAATGGTCCTGTATCCGCTCCCCCATTCGCAGTGCGTCAGGATCCCTCGCCGTATCCTCCAGGTCCACATGCGCATTCGCCGTACCCCGATGTCAACGGTGGACCCAAGTCACCAATCCTTTCGCAGGGAGAAAGCTTTGGCGCTCCCCCCGCCTTCCGACAAGGTAATCGGCGAGGCGGCGTGCGAAAAGGTTCTTTGGGCGGAGGTCGAAAACCCGCATGCCTCTTCTACCCTGCTGGTAGGTGTAGAAATGGTGACGACTGCCGTTTTCCCCATGTCATTCCCGATACATCCGCACAACCTCAGCCGGGTAATCGGGGCTCTCGCACGAGAGATGGTCCACACGATATTAGCACGATCGAAGAAAACTTTGCTACCATGAATGTACGAGATGTCAGTAACGGGTTTCATCCGCTGTCTACGTCGTAAATTCACCTCATTTCCCCCAGGATGTTGCACTACGACGTGGGACAAATGGTACCACCAATTCAAGTCGCTCGCAGTCTACAGACCCGGGTGGTCGTTCGAAGGGCTTCAAGTCGAATGGGCCACGACTAGAGAAAAGGCCCTTTGTTAAACAACAGAGGGTCCCGAACGCTGATGAATTCCCTGTGCTTGGCGGATCCACCACCACATCGTCCAGGAGTTCCATTACTGGTGCCCCAGTGACTAATGGACTGGCAGGTCCTACTGCTGCTCAAGTACTGCAAGCACCACCTCCCTACCGCAAAGATATTTATAAGGAACCTGGCACTCGCAGCGTATCACCAGAGGAGCGTCAAGTCAAACCCCAATCCGTAGGTATCCGAGTCATTCAAAACGCACCATTATGTAACCACTTTCACAGGATAACAAATTGACAGAGGTCAACGTCACCCAACCTAACGGTACGACGGGGAGCGTTACAACCAAATTACCCATCACTTTCGCTGCTGCAGCGACCGGGACCCCTGAACCTGTGAAGGAGGTCTCTGTTTCTGCGTGAAGGGACTCTTTATATTGTCCGTATATATATCAATCAGTCCGTTTCCGCTTGCTTGGACGAATCATCCCTTTCATCCCTTCTTTTGTTTTCGTGGTGCCGCCCATTGTTTTATTTATTGCTGTCAATTTGGTTCTTTCGCACATAAGCACGGTTATTCTTTCTCCATTTTTTCGCATTTGTTCTTTGGTGTCTGTTTCTAGAGGTTTTTATTTGTCGTCCGACCTGTCTGTCTCATGTTGACTGGTACACATACTACATCTACTATCAACTATTACTGTGACATTCCGCCCATCGCACTGTTTTTTTTGCATAGCATACCTCTTTCGTCTTGTCTCGCGCTCGCGAGAGTAAAATACACGCTGTCTCCATCCAATTCTTAGATATTTGGACATCAAGCCCAGTGCTCCAGTTGTCGGATCTCCACTCCCTTTGTACCAATCACCCGCCCTATTTCATACACAGGGGCTCCAGGGTCCTGCACTTGCAAGGCGTTCAGCACGCTTTCGCGATTGTCCTTGCCGACGATGATCACAAGACCTATGCCCATGTTGAAAGTGCGGGCCATTTCCTTTGGTGTGACACCACCTTCCTTCATCAAGTACCGAAACACCTCCGGTAGCTGCCAGTTAGAAACGTCCACGTAACAACCCAATCCCTTCGGTAGAACTCGGGGAATGTTCTCGGTAAAGCCACCGCCTGTTATGTGCGACATGGCTTTGATACAACCCTTTCGTGCAACCGGGAGAACTTGTTTGATGTAGATACGGGTTGGTTCGAGGAGATTTCGGCCAAGCGTTTGAGTTGCCTCCCAGGGACAGGGAGAAGAATAAGTTAGACCTGAGAGCGAGACGATCTTGCGGACCAGAGAAAACCCGTTGGAGTGTAATCCGGAAGAGGCGATACCGAGTAGAACGTCACCTTCGACGACGTCACGAGGGAGAACCTGCTCCCTCTCCACGACACCAACAGCGAAACCCGCGAGATCATAGTCACCTAGATGAGGGCTAAATCGAATCATTGGATACCGTTATGGCACGTAGATGGGGCTTACCGTCCGTGTACATGCCTGGCATTTCGGCGGTCTCGCCCCCGATGAGGGCACATCCAGCTTGTTGACATCCATCTGCGATGCCCTTTATTACGGTAGTCGCAACGCTGACGTCTAGTTTGCTACAGCCGTAATAGTCTAGGAAATAGAGTGGTTCTGCGCCTTGCACCAGTAGATCGTTGACAGACATGGCCACCAAGTCAACGCCTGCGGTGTCCAGTCACAGAGAGGAACTGAGAGACCATGGCACAAGACTCACCTACGAGATCATGGATGCCGGTTTCGATGGCAATGCGAAGCTTGGTGCCAACGCCATCCGTCCCGCTGACCAATAGTGGGTCTTTATATCCAACAGCTTTCAGGTCAAAAATGCCCCCGAAGCCTCCTATTTCTCCATCCACACCAACACGTTTGGTTGCACGTACATGAGGTTTAATGGTATCAACAAGCGAGTTTCCTGCGTCAACTGATACACCAGCCTGTTGGTAGGTGAGACCTTTAACAGTGGCGTTAGCAGCCGTCGACGTTCTGTCATGAACGTGAGCACTGATTTCTGAAGGACGACAGCTTGCTGCTATGTCACGGCGGTACACCTTGCCTTCGAACGAGATCCTGTCAATCGCAGTGTACACAGAGGAGAGCGCGTCTTCTAATGACGAAGCGACTGCAGACACAGCCAAGACGCGACCTCCCGAGGAGACGAGTTCATCTCCGTTCAACGTGGTTCCGCAATGGAACACAACCACTCCTGCACGGACCGATTAATGAAACGCAATTAGAACGCAGCGGTGCTTACCTGATGGGATTTCTCCTAATGCAATGCGTTTCCCTTTCGAGTACTCGCCTGGATAACCACTAGATACCAACACGACTGAGACTGCGAATCCCGGGTGGTTTGTTATCTGTACCGAGTCGAGCCGGTGCTCTACACAAGCCTACTGGTCCGGAGCCTAATCAGTTTTGTTACGGGTTCGATGAATCAAACGACGTACGAGAAGTACTGCGGCGAGGTCGACGTTATCGCTCATTAGAAGCATGAGGGCTTCGGTCTCTGGATCACCAAACCGGACGTTGTACTCCAGGACTTTGGGACCGCTTTTGGTCAGCATTAGTCCGACAAAGAGGAGACCAACGAAAGGGAAACCTTGGGCATGGTGAAGGCTGTATTCGCAAAGGCAAGATTAATAAGCATACCTTCTTTCCTCATACCACTGATAGTAGGGCGAAGTGTTTCCTGGATGATGCGATCCATGAGTGCGGGAGTTGCCACCGGGGCTGGTGCATATGCACCCATGCCACCAGTATTCAATCCAGTGTCGCCCTCCCCAATTCGTTTATGGTCCTGGGCAGGAGGGAGAGGGATGATGGTGTAACCATCAGAAAATGCAAGGACAGATATCTCAGGACCCTCTAGTAGTTCCTCGACAACAACTTCGCTTCCTGCCAAAATATGGTAGCGGATCGATTATAGTGACATTCATGGTAAGTAAATGATGGGGCGGACCTGCAGCGCCGAACATGTTATCCACCATGATTTGTCGTAGACCCTGAATGGCATCATCGGTAGAACTCGGGATGAGTACTCCTTTGCCAGCGGCGAGACCGCTTGCTTTGAGGACAACTCGATAACCACAAGTGCGGACATATTCGATGGCCTCGTCGACCTGTGAAGACGAGAATGTGCGAAACGTGGCTGTTGGAATTTTGTGACGGAGCATGAATGACTTGGCGAACGCCTTGCTTCCCTCCATTCTTGCGGCTAGTTCAGAGGGACCGAAGGTAGGGATGCCAACTTGTATGTTCCGTGAGCAACATGATCGGGGGTGCAATGTTTATCGGCCAACCTTTACGGAAGCACGCTTGTATGCCTCGCACCAAAGGTTCCTCTGGACCAGGAAGGACAAGATTGATCTAGTGCGGATATTAGCAATGGTGAAGTCGTATCTGCGTTGTACAGACGTCATTCTGAGCGGCGAATTGTACGAGTTGGTGGTAGTGGGGGGGCACGAGGGGCAGGTTTAGATTTTCTGTCTTTGGGGTGCTAGCTGTTCCACCATTCCCGGGACAGACATAGATGCGATTTACGAGCGGGGACTGAGCGAGCTTCCAAGCCAAAGCGTGTTCTCTACCTCCGCTGCCTAGCAGAAGAATTCGGACACTCATTTTACGAGCAGAGTGTGTGTGGAATGGAAGAGGGACGAAACACGGACTCTGTGGTACTAGATAAGATAACCATCAGCTGTATTACTGGCCCGTCCGTTCGCTGTGACTCGCTCGGGGTAAAAAAACAGGCCGTGTCGACAGCGGAGTCGTGGGGATTGTCGCGTAGAGACACAGGGTATGTGTATGTACATCTGTGGCCCTGAGGCGAGTACCGCCCTAATTCGCTCATCGTGTTCGCCGGTGAAGGCAGTGTCTACTACAACCTCTGCTCGATGCACGACAAGGGACGGAGGCTGTCTCGCAAGGACTCGAAAAACGGCTCTGCAAGATCGTTATGGTCCACAAAGAAGTCGGCTGAGTCGCCCACTGCCATTGCCACTCAGCTAAAGGACTTCCCGAGCACGCATTCCCTTCAATCAATGGTCACAAACGACGACGAGAGCAGCTCTCACGAAAATCTTTCTTTCTCCCGCTCTATCATCCCCGACCCCCTTGGCGAGCTCCCTGCATGGTTCAAGAAGGAGAACGAGATGGCCGCCGCCAACATTTCCACCTTCAGGATCAGGTATCCCCTCTACAATCCAAATGGTCCCCGTTGGTACAAGAACCACCACCTACTCCCCCCTACCAACCTCAATCGTCCACCCTCGCTTTTCTCCCCTTCATTTCCCCCCATGGCAGCTTCAGTCCACAGCATACAGGACCATTCCGAGGACTCGACACGTCCTGCTGCTCCAAGCCGTTCTCCCTCTGGCACTCCATTACCGACCCCGAATTCGTCTCAAGTGCGCATCCCCGATCCCAGCATCAAGCCACGCAGTCGCAAGACCTCACAAGACAACATCGATTTAATGGATGTTAGTGATCCTTGGGGCACCCGCTGGCATCACGAATCACCGTATGACGCGGGCAGCAGCGTCAGTCCCGTCTCTGTCGATTCCCCAGAGGTAATCTCTCATCCTCAGACCATCTACTTCGGACTGGCTGACGCGACGCAGGGCCCACCACGCACTCGCTCCCGCTTGTCGAGTATGAACGCAGCTCCGACTCGTCGGAAGACCGTCACTCCTTCACCCCTCTCTCAGTCGACGTCTGCACTTCATTTGCAAGCTCCAGAACCAACCCAACTTACGCGAAAGCTGAGCAAGCGTCGCAAGCCTGTGTTGGCTGCACTCTTTGGCAATGGCAAAGACACCCAAGAAGGACAACAGCCGTCTTCCGTTCCAGACGCTTCGCCCACCTCACCAAAGCGATTGTCAACTATCCCAAATGGTGCTCTTCACATCACTTTTGGTGCATCGAAGCGTCATTCTACCCTCTCCCCAATGTCTGTCTCCGCAAATGGTTCCACCGCGGCGTTGTCGAGCCATTCGTCAACAAAGCACGACAAACGGCAGAGCGTCCTCGGCCGCTTGGTGAGGAAGTTTAGTATCTTACGAAGGTCCACACAGGATCCGGTTACTATCCATGAATGGTCCGAGCGTGCTTCGGTTGGACCCGCGCTTTCAGCTGTGGATGAGCATTCATCGCGCCGGTCGTTCGTTTCGCAGAGACAGCCATCTCCGGAGAAGCCGGTGACGGAAAAGAAGGTTTCAACCCCATCTAGGCGTGTTCCTCCTCCACGGATAGACTTGGAGATGGACCCAAAAGCTGGCAAAGGTCCATCAATAGAAGTCGAAAGGGCAAATAGCGATCGTACTTCGTCAATTTTCGACGACATGCTATTCTCGCCGCTAGGGAAATTGACGATTGCAAACCCGGACGACCCAATTTCTGGGGGTACTACGCCTGTCAACGTGAACAATGCATTGCCCCAAGATGCTCTTAGCCAACCCCCATCCGACGACGCACCACCTGCAGATTGCCGTCGCTCTGCGGATCGACTACAAGCTGCCAAGTCCGCTCCTGCTCCTTCCTCAGCTGGGAGGTCATCGCCCATTCCAGGTCTCCTCAGTCCCATTTCTGCTGCTGTCCCTGCCGTCACCTTGCCTGAAGTGTCGCATTTTACGGCGACGGCACGTTCTCATGTCCCACCTGTCTCCTTCCTTTCATCCTCAGCATCCCCTGCCCTTCGCCTGTCTACCAGTGCTCCAGCTCAAGTGCCCATACCAACGGGGGATGTTTCGGCAAGTACACCGACATCGCCATTTAAGGAGGCACCACGTCCCATATTCTCTCACTTGGCCTTGCCTATCGTCGATGACTCCCCGTTATCTAAGGCGTCAGTTCTCGTCAATCCCCCCACTCCTTACAACACCGATGATCCACATCCCGAGTTACCCGTCTTCGAGAGTGTCCCAGCGGTCCCTTTGGGTGACGATAGACAGTCCCGGAATGTCTCATCCCCCAAGCAGGTTTCGCCTACTAAGGAGGCTGATGACCAGCGGTTAGACGGTCAAGTTCGTCTTGCCAAGTCTAATTCGACGACAAGCAGGAAAACAGAGACCTATAAGCTTCTAAGGACCCACTCCCACAAGGTATCGTCGTCATCGGACGCGGCATTTCAGGCTGATGGTGACCAATGGTTGGTTGTTAACTCGGCTGAAGTCCTCCGTCGTCGAAGGACCAAAGACAAGACAGACAAAGCGGAGAGAATTGAGAAGCCTTCGCAAAAATCTCGCGAGAGGGACCGCAGGGATCGTGAGAAGGAACGAGGAAGAGAGAGGGAACGGGAAAGAGAACGGGACAGGGATAAGGAACGAGAGCGGGACAAGGATAAGGAGCGAGATCGGGCGAGGGACGAAGAGCGTGAGCGGAGGCGGAGGCGAGAAAAGGCTAGTCAACAGGGAGACGAAGATCGACGTCGAACCACGAGCCCCTCCAAGGTGAAAGCACCAGCAACCGAGAAATTGGACGCTGGCTCTCTCTCAGGACGGCCTGGACGGGCTCGTAGTCTTGACAATGCGCAGCGTCCCACTCTAGTTCAGCCTCTGATATTCACCCTGCAGGACGAGCCCCCACGCCTCCGTAAGAGCGACGATCGGCCGCGGGATTCCATCCATCAAGGTCACTCAAAGGCCACACGCTCCGGGCCGAGCCCAATCGTGACAGTTGCGCGTGTTGATCGCCTGCCATCCATGTCCGCTCGGCCAACATCTGAGCTGACTTCGGCGGCGGATATGAACGCTCTTAAAGCTCGCGAAGCTTGGGAGATGGATCGGTTATGGAAGGGGAGGAGCATGGTTCAAGGTCAGGCGGACACCAGCATGATTGCCACCCCCTCCAGCGTGGACACCAAGGCTGTCAACAACGAGACAACGAGGGATGCCTTTTCGATACAGAGTTTTGCCCATGGATCCAGTCACACGTCATACGTCATGCAGCCGTTGCAAGCGCACCCTATACCAGCCAGCGTATTTTATGCTAATATGCCCTCTGCACCTCGACCGATCATCTATGCTGCTACCTCTCCGTATGGGCAACCGCATGCTTCGTCATCGAGGGACTACACCACGTATAAATCGCTACCAAATTCTTTCGCATTTCCTCCGAAGGATTCTTCGGTAGACTTGCCGAGCCGCACCAACCCTTTACCTGTTCCTCCGCGCCAATCGAGTTATCAGCCTGCCCATCTGCCAGTCTTATCGGATAGAAGTAGCGGATCTGCTTCAGAATACTGGGGAAAATACACTAACACGTCGCCACGCTCATGATTATACCCATTTCAGATTTGTTCGTACAATGCATTGCACCATTTCACGCTCCTAGATTCACGCGCACTCATGAATTCTCAATTACAGCTTGTTTAACCTTTCCACGGTGTTTTTCTTTGGGTGTTGCTTGCATTTTTATTGTTTTCTTTCTCGTTTCCCTACATTCACTTATTGCCTCGGACACTGGACGTACGTACCATGTAACAGTTCACTCTTAACCTTAACGAGAGCGACAGCATAATGAGATGTTACCCGCACTACACTGGTAGTACAGCAAAGCGTCTAATATAGACGGTACATTGGTATCATTATAGGCAAAATGTTCACGCGAGTCGCTTGTAAACCCTGGGCAGATCAATCCGGTATAAGTACAGTAATTCCAGATGACTGATAATACAAAATATGCAAATGGTCATGGTTGCCCCACACGAAAATAAATGGCTCGTGACGACGAGTATTAATACTACGAGAAAGAGACATGGGAATGTTGTTTTTCTCGCAGGATGAACGCTTGTCACGACGAGTACGCACGATAGTCCAGAGGAAACTCCGGGACGGGATAATCGTCCCATTGGCGTTCACCACTGTCAAGGAAGCGGCGCAGCCTGGCGACTTGCGACGAGAGATACATGAGGATGATCTGCATCTTGATGTCGAGCTTCAACTTTAATATTTCTTCGCATGTTCGCAACGCCTGAGTTCGTGTCGCTACAAACATGTTGCCCGAGAAACCAAGCTCTTTAAGGCTATCAACCATTTCTGAAAACTCGGAACACCAAGCAAGGACGCCGAGCTGTCGTGGGTGTTAGTCTCGGGAGGGTCACAGCGTGGAAACACGAACCTGGCCATATTGCTTGAACCGCCCGTATAGCACGTTTGGCGCCGCCTTGAGAGCAAAGTCAAACGCTTCGTTCTGTTTAATAACGTCATCGTCTGGTATGTAGGGTTGAACTACCGGTTGAGGCTTGAAGGGGTCAGCCTAGCCCATAACGGGAACATGTCGTTTACCTCGGGTCGTGGGGGAGGTTCCTGGAACCACTGATGTCCCGAGTAATCCACTTCACCACCGAAATCGACAACCTCTATGTTTTTGCCTGTATAGTCCATTGCGGGCCGCGAAAAAGAGTTGAGAATACCAGACTGGATGAAGAAAGCTTCGAGGAGGAGGGCAAGATCTTTGGGAAGTGGCGACTGTTTGGACTCGAGTTGTTTAGCAGGTATGAAGATTGTCCGAGGGTCCAAGTTTTCGCTAGATGGAGCAAGTGAGTGAGAGGATCCATCAGAGGACTGAAGATGTACCAAGTGGCGGGGGACGGAGGTGCTTTAATGAGAGGGAATTTCGGGCCGTTATGTAACTGGTTACGCAAGAGATCCTGGTGATAATCAGCAAGGATGAGTGTATCTTAGCGGAGAAACGACCTTGTGGATTGGATTGAGGGATGTCCTAGACGCTTTGACCGAAAGTTGGCGATGCGTTCGAGGGCTGGACGCACGGGATTTCTTGAATCTAGAAATAGATTGCCGGTGGCGCTCGACGGAGATCTGACTAACGTTTGATAACCGGCGATAGAACTGTGGCGAAGGTGATGGAAGGGCGGAAGCAAATGCAGTGGTAGGGGTGGTACTCGAAGTGGGGGAATAAAGCGTGCTGTCGACCGGTGTGGGTGATGTTACGAACGACCCTGACGCCGAATCAGAATCCGGGGTTTCTGGGTAGACGTTTGTCAGGAGGGGTTGTAGTCTGGGCCGGGATGGCGAGGTGGTTGTTGCCTGACGAGACTGGGGAATTAGGTTACGAACACGAGGCGGTGGAATGGGCAATGGGCGAGGGGAGTTGGGCGCGAAGAGCACAGATGGGTAGAAAGTAGTGATTTCGGGGATCTTGAGGTGGTCTGAATCACTGAGAGCAGAAATGCGCGACGGAGGAAAAGTCGTAGATAGTTCGGACGGATCAAAATGAGTCACGTTCCGGCTGAGCCAAGAGGGTGACGGAGGTAGGACTGACGACCTTGCAGAGGAATTGATCAAAGAGCTCCGTACCAAAGAGGATGGGGAAGCAGTGAGTTCTGAAGGATTCACAACCTGGTAGTGAATCTGAGGAGAGCCAAGTTCTGCTGGCGCTGAATGCTTCCTCCTGAGTGGAGGAGATATAGGGATGGGAGTTGGTAAGGATTCTTCGGGAAGGGAAGCAATGGAGGCAGGAGGGGACGACTCAGAGTCGTTACGAGAATCGAAAGACCGGGAACGATGAGCGAGACCGAGGGGGAGGTCTGGTATTGGGGGAACGAGAGGAACGGAAGGGTTAAATGGATCGCTAGATGCAGAGGTGGAATCAAAGTCACGGCTGTTATTCCAACGTTTCTTGCTCCTGATAGTATCAACGGAGGAAGCGTCGACAGGATGAGATACAAAGGAATCTAGAAGGGTCTGAGAAAGAGACTTGAAGCGCTGGAGAGAACCTGTGAATCTGTGTCTCCGTTTTACGAGCTTTGAAGGGCGTTCGGGGAGGCCAGCTAGTGGTACGGAGACTGGTGTTGGAGGGCGCGTGTCAGGTTGTTGGTGGATGACGTCTTGATCTGCAAGACCTGCGGAGTCGGCTGTATCGTGTTTGATGGAGGATAATGTCGATTCGTGTAGCGGGGAAGAGTCGAGCGGTTGAGTTGGGGTGTCGAATGTAATAGAAGCACCTGGAGCAGATGTCTCAGGGGTGGGTATATGAGTTGGTGGCTTCGGAAACGCAAGGCAGAGGTCGGATTCGTCTGTTTCAGTACGGGTGCGGGACGAGGATGCCCTGCTGTCCGTGAAGGAGGAGAGATGGATGGATACCTTGGACAAGTTCTTGAGACGGAAGAGGGTGGACTTTGGACGGGAGAGAGAAGGTTGGGGAGGTGTGGTCACCGAAGACTCGGGGAGATGTTCTATAGGAAGGGGTGAGTTGGTGTTGGGAAGTGGGGGGACGTCGTCGCTGGCGATGAGCTCAAAGTCGCCTGGGGTGTCGTCGTCTTGATGTTCTGGATGTTTGGTAGACTTCCTCGTAAAGAGGGTGGTGCGGGGAAATGCGCGGGCGAGGAGACGGGAAGGATCAAAGTTGTGCGTCGAGCTGCGCAGTGAGCCACGAAGGCCGCGAGGGAGCTTCGACTGTATAAAGTTGTGGGCCGACGTTTTTGTGTGCTCGCAAGTCTCCCTCTTGACTTGTGAAGAAGGGGGAAAAAAAAGCGCGATGCAGGCCAACGCTCGTCCTTTGAGTGCCTTGCAAGTGCAGCGTGGTCCTATATCGTATTATGTCATCAATCCATACATGGCAAACTGGTTATCCAAGTACTAGTAGCGGTTGTCGTTCCCCAACCAACCTTCGTCCCTCCCTCAAAACCCTCGCCACTCCACGATTCGTCCACTTCAGCAAAAACTCGCTCCCAAAACCTCCTCCCATCAACGCCATCAGAAAGCCAATCACCGCAAAGTCTCCTCCTTTGGCGTACACCGTCGCACGCTCTTCCAATGGGTACCGTAGCCCAATCGTTCTCAGCCACGACCCACCCCCGATTTGCATGGGCTCCTGAATGGCACCACCCCCTATCCCACTCACCCCCGTCGTCCCCCCGTCACACCACAAAACCATGCTCCCAAGTTCGTTTGCTCTCGCTTTCGCCTGCTCCCACATGGCAAGCCCGACGGTGGTGTCCCAAGTATGCGCCGGACCTAGGATCAGTGATGGCCGCATGTCCAAATTCGTAAACACCGTCGGCGACGTAAAGTCGAGGCATATCGACGACGTGATCAGCAGCGGCCGCGTATGGTTCTCCGTTGGGGACCATTTCGGCTTGGTTACACCCTTGGGGGCTTGTAGCTGCCATCGTGTAATCACGGGTGGATCAACCGAGGGTATCTTTGCAAACGATTCCGTAACTTTTTTTTTTTCCCGTTAGACAAGTAGAAAATCAGAATGGCATCTGTTGCTCACAGGGTACAAGGTTACGTTTGTAATATTGCACAGCCTCTTCGCCTGGCTGTTGGTCGTGGCGAAGGAGCGCAAATCCATTCCTCATGTGTCCTGTATCGCCTGCGACATATTCGTCGAATGCCACCCCAACGATAGCATGAAGTGGCAGGTCCCGAATTGCCGCAAACGCAGCGTTGCGCTCCTTCTCCGAGTGAAAGACAACCGCACTCTCGGGCCAAAGCAAGACTGCTGCCGATGACATCTTGCGCATCTCGCTGATAAAATCATCCAAGGTGGGATGACTTCCATCCAATGGATTGGGCAACACACAGCCGATCGTCAGTGGTGTGTGCGCAACCACATCGGCGCGAGGGAGTGAGTTGTCGGTCAGAGTCGAGGGAAACGTGAGGGCGAGGAGTATTGTCGTAAGTGATACTAGTCCTTTTGATCTGGTAGATAAGACAGGTCGATTCCCGACCATATTCAAATCTTCGTACTGGGAGGAACCCATGAACCATTGACCCAACAGCTCAGAACACACTACAGCCCATGCTCCCACAATCCAATCAATTCCAGCTGGACCAGTCACGGGCAGCATCCAATTATATGAAGTGGGGACAGGCGCAGGCCACCAGTTCAATAAACGGCCGACGGGGGACATGCGTGATGCCAGGGTCCAACAGGTCGCCCAGAGTACTGGGAAAAACGTGAGCTGAACCCAATCAGTGTTGAGCCGACCTTTGAAGCGAATGTCGATGTATATGGATAGCACTACGATCAAGTAGGTGAATCCTGATAAGCAAATGATTGCGGCCAAGGACTCGGTGGGGCTCGAGACTGCAGTGGTCGCCGCCTTCCATTGAGCGAAAGCTGAACCTGTTGATATGGCGATCCACGAGCAAAACAATTCCCGCCCTCGAGTGTGACGACGGGCAATCCTTTGCCCGTGGATCATGAGAACGGAAAGGAGAAGGACCAACGGTATAAAGTTGGGCAAGGGCCCAAGAGCCGAGGCTGCAAGCGCCAATTCAGCTACTGGAAAGAAAAGAGTAGGATATTCTGTGAGGATGAATGCTTGCCAAGTCATGATGGGAGTCACAAAGCAAGGCAAGGCAAGGCGAGTCGAGTCAACTGATATTTATCGCGCAGTCGTTTTGGGGTTGTTTGTCGTCAGCGAAGCAACGACCGTGTGACAAGAAAGCAAAAGTGTACAAGACTATTAAATGCATCTCAAGTCATAGGCTGTCCCGCCGTTGTCTCCTGATCCGTTGGTCCATGTTCCATGGATGCAGAAAACGGGTCCCCGGCGTCCGCCCCCATCAATGGACCACCCAGCAGCGCGTTCGCGTCATCCAGCGCACCAAGGTCATGCACGCTTTCGTAGGGCCCGCCATCCGGTCCAAGAACGCTCATGTCCAGCGCCCCGACGTCCTCTTGATTAACGCTCTCATGCATATCGACGTTTATACCTGCGTCCAACCCTTTGAACGTCGTGTCTAGTATGTCTGCTCCTTCGTCAACCGTCAGCATAGGTTCGGCATGCTGGAGCGATAGGGCGGGGAGCGGAGGTGAAGAGGGTTTCGTCTGTGGTTCTTCAGGAGCTTCCTGGTTCACGAAAATTGTTTCCCTTGCATCCTGGGTGGCATCAGGCGCAACAGACACAACCGGTTCATCCTGATCCATGTCTTCGTCAACCTCGGGTTCATCTGGCAGAGGGGCAAGGGGCTCGTCGACTTCTCCTTCGTCATCACTAAATTGCTTGCAGAGATTCACGTTCGTGAGCTGCATCAGTTCGCAGACATAGCGGCGCACCTGTTTTTTGTCTGTCTTCACCCACTTGTATATCTTTATGTTCGAGCCCGGGACGTTCTCTGGAGTAACCCATATCTTCTCCCAGCACACAACAGGCTGCATGAGCTGACGTCTCGCAGCCTCTGTCGTGGCAAGCCGAACCCCAATTCTGCGCTTGGTCGACATCGTCCAAGGACGTAGTGATACGAGAAAACCAGCGGATGGACCCCTGACACTTTCAACCCCGTTGCCTTTTTTTGCATGCAACAACAAAACATGTCGTCTACCTAGTTAAATCTGACCTCAGAGTACAGTCGTACAACTCTCTGTTTCAAGTTGATCGTTCTGCCCAACGCACGACGTCTTCGGTGGTCACAATCGACGATATGGGCTGGAAGAAGACCAAGGTGAATGATTCGGCGAATGTGATCAATCTGATACCAACCTGTCCTTGCTGGCTCGCATCAGAAGCAGTGTGATGAGGGGCATTGTCGAGCACCGTGGCACGCAATTCCGAAAGTCGTGCCTCGAGCTCGTCGCATTTACTAAAATGTCCATGTCAGGATGAACGGGAAGCTGGAATGAGGGACATGTCGAACGTATGAATGGAGGTCGTCTCCTCGCGACGGAGCTCCAACTGACGCTGCATCATGCTCTCGAGATTCCCTCTCGCCTATATACTTGCGTCTGTACTCTTCAACATGAGCGTACCAAACGAACGGACCTGGACCGGACGCAAGTCATTTGCGGCAGCCATCAAGTTCTGTGCCAGCACAGTGATCCACTCGACATGTCTCTGCCACTCCGGAGGGACGGTCGAGTAAGGGGGCGGTGGTGGGGCAAGAATGGCACTTGTAAGGTTAGAGTACGTGACCAGGAGGGATCGGAGTATCGACAAGAGCGCAGGGCGGCGATCTAATTACACGACGATCAGAGCCAGCAGAACGCAATGTGGGTACGACACGCCTACGCTCGGGTCGACGGGATACAGCTGATGCCCGCCCAAGTCGGCCAATGAGGGAATAGTTTCCTTGACCTTGAAAGACGGCGTCAAGAGTTGCTAATACTTGGAAGCAACGTGCATACAAACCACGTATCACCGAAAACGTTGTAGTGACCCTCCTCAAGAATCCAGTCTACCCTGGGCTTCTCCAATTGCGTCAGGTGCCATGGGGGAACATCGGCCTGGTCGGATAATACGTCGTGCTGGTTCACGGTGCTGATATCCACATCATTTTCTTTGAGACGGTCTCTGAGTAAGTGAAGGAGACTGAGGTTATGTGCGGTGTAATTGGAATAGTGAGAAGGGGGGCAAGGGAAGGGGTTCCTCAATTCTGTTTCTTCCTCCTCCTCCATCATGATGGGTTGTTTGGTCTGAAAAAATAAATAAATATTTATCTTCCATCCTTCCACCACACCATGGTGCGCCGGATCGCGTCGCAGGTGCACAAGCAAGTATCCCGGCTCATGCAAGCAAACTACATCCGCGAGGAGCCCTTGTGGTACCAAGCAGTGCTACAGTATCCACCCCTTCCCCTCCCCTCACGCGCCCCGCCCTTCCAAGCCCCCGACACTGGAAAACCTTCCTTGTCCAATCTTCGATCCCCAAAGATGCAACCCTTGACCATCAAATATTTAGAGGATAAGCTTCGGCGTCAATTCTTCAGAGACCATCCGTTTGAGGCATTCAGACCCGTGTCCATCGTAGAGGGTCAGATGGTCGAACCAGAACACCCGCTGAGAGGCAAAGACTGGTCGAGGTTGAGCCAGCGAACCAATAATCCAACAGCAGAAGAGTAGGCCATTCTCAGTCGTTCTCGGCGTTAAGCTGACCTCCGTCCCTCAGCACGGTTCTTTTCGCTGCTAACCTTCATCGACACCACAAAGTGTCACTCACAGTCGCTTATACCCGTGCAGTCGCAGAGTTCCGTACCCTGCGCGCAGAGAATGACATCGCAAACGCGTTCGCCCGTATGGAAGCCGAGGCTTATGGCACCGTGTTCCCGTCAGAAGTCGACCGGACGTTCGAGAAAGAGGACAGGGTCTACAAGTCGGTTGAGCGCAAAAAGGCTCTCGATGAGAGTGCTTTGCGCGCTCGCAAGCGCTGGCGTGCAATCCTCAACCCCGACAGCGGCATGGGCAACACCTGGAGTCGCGGACAAGAATATGTCAAGCGTCAGAAAGACGGTGTGCGACCATCACACCTCGTGGACAACCCTGCTAGACCACCTTCAAACCCATCAGAGAAACAGCTCTTTGGAGGTCGATAGACTTTGTCGTATTGCTAGTACGTATGCTCAAGTCGAGAACGTGGAGTTGAACGACATCTAAAGACAAGCTATCCTATGCCTTGATGCGTGACTGTGCCGCCAAGGCTGCGTTCATCCCCATCCACGTCTTCTCAACAAGACCTAGTAGCCTCTGCATATCCGAGCTCCAGTCATTCATCACGTCTTCCGCACTCCGCTTGGGTGTGAAATTCACGATGCCCGCTGGCCGGTCTATCCGTGCCCAGATGGTTTTGGAAACAACTAGCCGCGCAAGTGTCTCTTCTGTTTGCTGTGGCGAGAGGTCAAGGAGAGTTGTTAGGCGTGACAACCTGATCCGAGTGTAATACTGAGAAACAACTCGGACGTTCTGAATCGTGGTCAGTCTAGGTGTGCTGTCATTACGGGAAATGCTCACATGTTCAATTACACGAGTGTGAAGGTCCTCCCATTGCGCAGCATTGGAAAACACAGGTGTTGTTCGTAGGAAAGGGCCATAAATCGATTCGATCCCCGGCCACCTCATCAACTCTCGCGTGACAAAGGATTTGACGAGATTGCTGCGAAGTAGCTCAGCGCCACCCAGCGATGACAGAAATTTTCCGTACTAGTGCAATTCAAGTTTCTCCAGAGCGGGATTCACGAACAAGTGGTGTAGCATGTCCGACTGTTCGTTGTTATGGGGTGCAAGAACCACGTAATAGACAATATGTTCGAGTGCCTATGCTCACCAGATCAAGCAAACTTGCTCAACAAATTCTGTTGAAAGAACTTACCGCGCGGTTTTTACTCGGATCATCTTTTATCGACGGGGTGTCCCATACTTTCTCGTAGTGCTTGGCGACCTCCAAGTACGCCGTTTGATGTAGTGCTTGTTGGATCATTAAATCATAGAACTTGAGCTTGAGATCCTAATTAAGCGGCAGGAATTAGTGGTCTGAATCGACATTCAGGACTAAATATTATTCCGACGAACCTCGTTCTCCTTCGCCTTGAGGAATGTTTCATTGACCTTGCGACCACCAACTCTCGCCTTGACCCACTCGGGCTCCCCCCCTCCAACTGCACCCCTCCCCTCCTTTTTTCCCTTGCTCGCAACCTCGGCATCTTTCAAGCGTGCAAGCGCGATCAATAGCCGCATTTGTTCCAGAATGAATTCAGTCTTTTCTCTCCGTTCCATTGATGAGTACGTTTCCACTTGAAGGTCAGACAGCAGATCGGACGCCGTTTGCAGTGATTCCTTGATTGCAGACGCCTTTGCAGAAGGAGCCTTGGATAGGCCTTCGTGGTAGTGTGAAAGTAGGAGAGTCACGCGTGCGCGGGGAGTCTCCAAGAAAATCTAACACACACCACTGAGCCGACAGCGAGACAGCATGTCTCTTCCAACGTACCTTACCCTCGGTGACCGATCGCAACGTCTCAACCAGCTCCAGCCACTTTGCATCGCCTTCCCGTTTCCTAATTTCCGATAGCCATGCCATCGCTTGTTCAACCATGGCTTGCACGACGCCCTTCAGTTGCCCATGCTTCTTGCTTAATAGATTGACAGTGGCGTTGAGCTGAACATAGTCTCGGGCTGTATAGCATTGGTCTAGTGCTGCTTTCGCGAGACGCGTGGTTGAAGGTAGATCGGACGCCTATGTCACATTGGTGAGAGAGCAGAATACTCGAAGCGGAGTAGGCGTACGTTTCTGGTTTGCTTTTCTAGTGCGAAAAGCTTATCCAGGGCTTCTGAGAGCCTGCCAGACTAGTAACAGAGTATATGAGTGACAGTCTCCGGGGTTAAACTAGACCGCGTACCTCGGAGAGTGATTTGGTTTCTGGCAGTAATGCATCTACCTCTGGGGTAAAGTCTCTTTCTTGTTTCTTTACTTCCGCCATGGCTAGCTGATAATGTGACCGCGAATATGGCTGGTCGACATTCAGTGTGAAGTGACGCGTCGCAAAAATGTTTGGCGTTATTTGTCCCGTACTCTCTTCTTTGGAAAGCCCCTGTTCACAGTGACTGTGACTATGGTCAGTCGATTCTTTTCCTTTCCAATCTGCGCTAGAATAGTATTCATGATAATAACCCTACAACAAGCGCCAGCACCAGTGTACTATATGAGCAAAAGCGTCCGCCGCAAAAGGAGAATTCATAGACAAACAGGAGGAATGTCATGGTCCAAGAGCTCGGTCATCGATGAAGTGGAGTTCCATTGAATGCCTTTGAGCTCGTTTTTTTCGCTTGATGGCTCACCGCCACTGTTTTTTTGAGCATGGAGCATAGAAAGTGACTTGTCGAGCATATGCTTGGGCAGCGCAAGTGGGTAGGTAAGGAACAAACGGCATGTGAAGGCGAGTAGTCCAGTGAAGAAAGCGGGAAGCATAGAAGGAATAGAATTCAAATCGCCATAGTTTTGGAAGAGGTGCATTGTCCCGTCGAAGGGCGTTTCCATGGATCTCGCATCCGAGGGTGGTGTAGCATCGACCTCGCTATCAACCATCATAGGTCCAACACCAACAGACTGGTGAACAACTTCGGGTCTTGCATCTACAGCCATCTCGACACACGTCGGTGTCGCGTCCACAAAGACAGAAAGTAGGTCTGGCTTGATTTGAACCATCCGATTAACGAGCGACGGTGCGGACTGAATGCCCTGCTCCAAAGTCTTGGGTCTGACGTGAGCGAACTTGTTGACATAAGTCTTTTTGATGGTGGCATCTACACCTTGTTCCACGGTGGGTCTTTTGGCCTCGCGTCCGAGGGCCTTGGCCCTTTCCAAGAGACGCATGCCTTGGAGATGGGGCAACCAATCTGAAACCTTTTGCCATCCCTGAGCGTTGACCTCGATGTAACCTGGACGGTTCTTCTCGTGGAACCACTTCAGTGACTCGAGGTGTGGTGCAAGGTGACTGAGAAGAATGGTGGTGTGAAGAGGGTCGCTGACGTTAGAGTGACCCATGTGGAGGCGAAGAAGCGACCTCGAGGAAACCTCGAGGGCGCACAGCGTTTCCGCGGACCCCGGACGCGCGTCAAGCACGAGTGCAAGGTTCTGCAGCCGCTTACAGTTTTGTGTGAGGGGCGCGACACCTTCCAGCGTGAGGGTTGGGCCAGAAGAACCCGAAAATCGGGCCATGGGGCACAGCCGTAGAGTCTCAATGTTCGGACATGCTTTCGCGATATAACGCAAATCTTCGTTGAAAAAGAGAGTCGACTCTGGAAGGTCTATTTCGAGGCGGACGAGGGCCGGCAGAGAGGTGAAATACTGGAGCGGGAGATGGCGAGAGGGTTGATCCGCAGCTGCGCGAGACGTCGCTCGAACGAGCTCTGTAAAGCGAGATGCGCCGGTTGCACTGATTCGCAGGGAAAGGAGCGTCCGGCTAAACCGCTCACATATCAACACGGAAAGGTCCTGCCAATCAGCCATGTCAGGGGGATCCTCGATGACGAGCTCAAGACTCGTGAGGTCGCTTGTCAGGTGCTTCAAGAACACGGCGATGTTTGCAACTTCACCAGTCAGTTGAAGGTTCCGAAGCTCCGTGAACACGCCGCCCGAGTGCAAGTCGCCTGTAAGGCGAAGTGACGACTTCTTGATTTCCGTGAAGTCTATTTCATCACCAGAGAAAACCCCACTGTCGGATGACGCGTCGCTGGGAGTTGCGACGCCGGAAGAGACGATGTCATCAAAGAAACCTTCGACGGCAATGATTGACCTTCCAGTGAGATCCAACTCGAGAGTGTGGAGTGCGAGCAAGGAAGCGGCCCACTGTCCAACCTGCGACGATAAAGCACCGGGTGCAACCAAAGCTAGCTTCTCGAGTGTGTTCTGCGACCGTACGAGATCCGTGAAAGTTTCAGGAAGGCTAGTAGGGGAAGTGAACGAGAACGCAGTGAGCTGGGTGTGGCTGCAAACATTGACGAGATAGGCGCCAAGCTGCGGAATCCTACTGCCGACTTCCAAGATCAGGCTTTGCAGCTCGGGGTTCAAGAAAAGTGCGGAACGCTCCAAACCCGCCGCGGTCTCAACCCTCCAAATGAGTGTCTGCAAGTGGGGCAAGACGTAGGGTACAGGGCGGTTCTCGGCAATAATGGCGAAGACGGAAGGTGAAACACTCGGAGATGATTCAATGTATGCAACGCGGAGAACACGTTCGCCGTATGCAAGGACTTTGTCCCAGTCCTCGGTGCTTGGCGCTTTGGCCTAGATTATGGTCTGTTAGCAATGAATAGAATACTCGCAGCCAAGACCTACCAAGCCAAGCCCGGGGCGGCGGGCTCTCTTCATGATGTTGTTGGGGAACAACGAGATGAGCGGCAGAAGAGAGTCGAGCTCTCTCCAGAGCACGTTCAGCGCGGGCTCGCATATTGCCTTGCAAGTGCGTGCCAATCGAGACATGGAACGGCGTCCATTGGGTGACTCGATTATGGTATCGAGGACCTTTTTCGCGGCATCGGGGTCGCGGAATAGAGTAGTGAACATGGTCTGGTCGTAAATTGAGTAGGGGGATGCTTGGGAGCTGATACTACTTTTCAGACTGCAAAGAATGGGGTACTAGGGTGTCGAAGAACAAGGGGTTGGAAGCAAGGCCATGAGGTTAAATAGGTGTTGTGCACCTCGCTGCGTTCACGCCATGCGTTCTTCCAGGAGGCTGCTCTCGTCAGTGACTTGTGGATGGGGCCCGGTGACCAATCGTGAGGGGAAATGAAAGCAGGAGGACAGGCGGACCACGCTCCAGCCTGAGACGGGTCGGACGACACGCGAAGGGGGTGTGGCCCGACGTTGTGCAATCGAAGCGAACGATCATGCCAGGTCCATACGCAACGACTATTGGGTCGCCTTCTTGCACATACACTCACCCAAGCATCTTGAGCAGTGTGGTACAGCCTCGGATTTGACGAGGACCTGCAACCTTGGACGAGAATTATTCAACGGTCGACACGTGGGAGGCACGGCATCACCTGTTGGATCCCGCATTTTATGGCTAGCAAAGCGACGTGAAACCACTGATATGAAAGCACAGCAAAGTGAAAGCACAACAGACTAGCATAACCACATACAACGCGCCGAGTCACAGCTCTCCGACCTCCCAGGGCACGGGTTCACCTTCCCAGTCCTCCTCGGTCTCTGCATCCGCGAGGGCACCTTCGTCTGTCTCACCAGCATCCCATATGTCGCCCCCTCTGGAGGGGTCATGGTGTCCGAGACGGTCACCATACAGCAGTCCACGGACGACACGTTCCTCCGTGCTATTCTGGCACCGCAATGGTGATATTGCCAGCACGCGGCGGAATCTATCAGGCAGATCTACGGTCAACGTGCCGGACGCGTGATGATTTGCATCATCAATGGGAGCCGTGCGAGTCCCAACATGTAGTAATGGATCCCATTCGATGTTATCCGCACGGCGGTGCTTGATGCGATCCAATCTGACGGTGGCTACCTTGAAGGTGGTGTCGTCTGGGCTGTCGACTGCTTCATCACTCTCTTCTGCCTCAACTCTTTGCTTTTTCCGACCAGCAGTAGTTTTCGCCTTTGCCTTGCCTGCAGGATTGATTGTGTCTTGGGGAGGAGGGGATGGGGGGATCAAGGGATACTGTGGCTGTAATGAGGCAAAATCACTACTTTCCAGAGGACGTTTCATTGAAGTCATCGGTTGCGAGACTTGAGAGACCATTGATTTCGGAGTGGACTTGTGCGATGGTGCAGGCGGGTGATCTCTCGCGGGGAAAATCTGAGCCGAGAGCTTGCCCTGAATGCGATTTGACTTGCGGTCAAGGCGAGGTTTGAGAACAGCCGGGTCAACAGAGGGACGTTGCTGCGCAAGAGAAGGGCCGACGGGTTTGTTCGGTAGGGGGAGAGCAGGAAGGGCATCGTCGAATAATAGCTTGAACGACTTGCCACCCACAGGTGCCTTTACTGGTGATTCTCCGACGAAAGACGAAGTAAAGTCGCAAAGGGGCAAATCATGGTCGGACTCGTGCTCGCTATTTGAGGAGTCTCGGTCTGATTTAGGGATAGATGGGAGGACATGTGAGCGGACGCGCTGGCGCTTTGGTTTGTTTGGAGAGGGAGAGACGGGTTCGCCGCGTAGGCGCTTTCGAGCGCGAGAGACCGCAGCTGTGGACACGGGAAGATCAAGAGAAGAGGATGCTGGGTGGGAGGGCAATTGGTCAGGAGAAGGGGTGGCGATGGGTGGTTTCTTCTTGGAGGGGGTCGCGAATAGGTTTGGATGTCGGGGTGTACGTTTAACAGGTTTCTTGACGGGAGAGAAGGGGTTAAAGCCAGGTAGCGGCTCGACGGACTCGATTGGACGAGATTTCGGGGCAGGAAGACGAGAGTGTGTCGTCTTTGAGAGTTTCTTGTAGAGCTTGTATTTCTCGGCTGGGCTGGGTGTGAGCAGGATGGCTATTTGACGACCAAGAATGTGCGCACCGATGGAGGGCTGGTCGCGAATGTCTTGTACGGCGGGGTCTCGGCCGTATGTAGAGGCAAAATCGCGCTCCCAAGACTTTATTTCTGAGCGGAGGAGGTGGAGATCATGATGGGACATGGTCAAGCTGTCTCTCTTTGACATGTATCTAGTAAAATTCAACATTCCACCAGCGCTGCTCGACGATCCCGCCTTCTCGTCCGACCCCCGCGCCAATCCACACTTTGCCCTCGCCAATGCCTACCAGGCCAGTGGTCGTCCACTGTCTTCTCCAGCACCATCTCTCCCACCCATTCCCTTCCCAAAACCACGCACAGTCCTTAAACCCGTACAGAACAACATGTCACGCAGAGCGAGGATGAAAGCTTTCGTCCGCCGTTTCACCACTCGTCACAATCTCGATCGCATCGACGAGCTGGACGAGACTGACCCGTTCGGCGGCAGCTATCATCATGACGGACCTTACGAGGCAATCGGTAGCAACCTTGCCCAGCCTAGCCTACCTCGTAACGCTGCCCATCGTGGGGGCCATCTTCATCATTCCCGCCGCGAGGTATGTCTCAGGTCCTTGCTCACGTCCGTCCATGCTCCCTCACGGTACTTACTCTCTCAAGTCCGACCCACACACTTCGCGTCACGTAAGTACGACGACCATGCTGACCAACCACCGTATCTGACACTTGGCCCCGTCTACTATAGTCTACTCCTCTGGCGCAATCCGGTCGCGGTGAAACAGGTCTATCATTACATCTTGAACCCGGACAGATCCTTCAACATCACGCCATCTACACTTCTCGCCTTTCTACAGCTCCCTCTCCCCCTCAGCCGAACTCGGTCTCAATCCCTACCCGGTCTGATCGACACCAATCGCTACCAGACCGCTGGACGTATCCTTATCACGACTCTTTGGCCTTGGGTCAGCACGGCTTTCATACCTTTCATGCGCCTCCGGAGCGCTACCTCGCAGACTACACGCCCGACATCCCATCTCACGACCACGGTCCGAAGGTCCCCCATCGAACAGAAAAGGTCGTTATTCCTTCCCCGCGATTCGAATCTAGGTTGTACACCCCGAGTCCTCCACGTTCGCCTCAGCCTACCCCACCGCCTTCTTCCAAACCCACCTCACCGAAAACTCGAAAGCCAGAGTATGCGTCGCTCTCCCGACATAAAACCGTACACTCGGAGGATAGCTCTTATACGTTCAACAGTGCATCCACGCGATCCTCTTCCAGTATAGAGGACAACCCTTTAGACCCCCCGCGGATTCGCCACCTTCCGAAACGTCTTGTGATGCCAGCCCCACTCCAGCCTCGACCGCCGCAACCACAGTATGACTTTCCCCCAGCTCAACCTCTGGCTTGGCAGGATGCACACCCGGTCGATTATTCCCTGGAGGGTGCGCATTTTGAGGGGAAACCTGCTATGTATAATCAGGAGCCAAGACTGCTACGGAAGAAGTCGTCTGCCTTCCCAGCAAACACACCCATACCGGATCACGTAGTCATGTTCCAGGACGACGCCGTATCGAGAACGGCAAATTCTCCAGCCAAGACGGCAAACGACGTCGAAGGAACCAAAGAAAGGACGCGTCGGCGAAGGCTGAGTAAACGGAAGAACGATATCTGAGTCTTTTTGATCTCCAGACATCAATCGTATCTTTCTGCGGCGGAAATAGCTTGGATTACTTGTTCGGTCGGTCTTCTATTCCATCTATCCATTTTGTTACCTCCGTATTCGTGTAAAGCTCACGTGCAATTTCAAAGTACTTTTAACTCGGACTTTGTATGGCGCTGTGCGCCCATTCATAGACACCTGTACACACCATAATCACAGTCACACGCTAATGTGAATGATATGTTGATAGTTCTCCCGCGTCAGTATATTTCAAGTGGCAAGCTTCGATTCCAGAAGGGGACTCGCCTCGTACCGCTTTTTCTTGAAGCGTTGCTGTGTGAGCACGTTCACTTCCGCGATTACGCGAGAATCAGACGCAGCGATCTACAACATGAGGTCCGAATACGTACTAGCGCAGTACCAATTGGGCCGCAGAGTCCGTTCATTTCAGAGGTGCGGAGGTTCGACGCTCGAAGAAAAAAAAAAGGCGGAGATGTCCTTGGCTACATGACAAGACCCCTCTCAATCCTGGCGAGGGTACGGTACTAATTATGAGCTGTGATGCGAACAGCGGGCCAGCTAGACCAATAGTAGGAACGTCCAACGTTCCGAAGGCGCCACTCATTTCAAGTTGAATCTAATCTAGCTAGTCGTAAGAGCGTTCTAATTCACCGACATAAATACCTCCTGCCATCCCTCCCTTGCCCGAAATGCCCCCCCGCCTCCCTCTGCCCCCGACGTTCAGCCAATGGACTGCCCCCGACTTGTGCTGTATGGCTTGCTCTTCGCTCTGGTAATCGCCATCCTCGTCGATCGCATTCGATGGCCATCCAAGGCACGCCCAATCTCCTTCCCATGCTTCCCCTCCGTGACCTTTCTTCCTGCAGCTCAATCATATCCCTGCCGTCGGGCCGTCAAGTCCCCTTCTGTCTTACTATGGCGCAGCAAAGTTCATTCTCCATGCCAGATCCATGGTACAGCAGGGCTATGATCTGGTCCGTCCTCCCGAAAAAAAATTACAACGAATGGGCTCAACTCGAACCTAGTACAAAGATAATTTTTTCAGAGTACCAATGATGGATCGATGGATGGTCGTCATGACGGGCCCAAAACTCGTAGAGGAGCTCCGCAAAATTTCCGATGACAAACTGTCCTTCGATCACGCAATGAGAGACGTGTGTATTGCATTTCCCCCTTGACTCCCATGTGTCTTCCCCATACGTAACGACACTTAGATTCTTCAAGTCAAATATACCTTTGGTCTCGAAACACAGACACACCCTTACCATGTCTCTGTCGTCCATGCCCAGCTCAGACGCAAACTTGGAAACCTCTTTCCCGACGTCTACAATGAGATGTGTCAGACATTCGATGAAATCCTTCCTCCTAATCATCTTGGTGAGCATCACCTTTTGACAGTCCTGCGGATCAGGTCCCATTGCAACCCACCTAGGTTGGGTGAGCGTCCCCGCATATTCCGCGGTGATGAAAGCGACATGCCGTACAAGCAACCGTATTTTTGTGGGACTGCCCTTCTGTAAATCGTCCATTATCCCGCCCCACAGCGTTTTCTCAGCTCCGTCCGTAGGTCAATCTCCTGAATTTGCCGACGTCCTCTCAAACTTCGCACTACAAATTATTTTTCGGGCCAGTCTGGTAAACTTCTTTCCCAAGCTAATGCATCCGTGAGTACATCCGTTACTCCTGTTGGTGTGACGATGTGGACTATTTGACTTCCAGGATCGTTGGTCGCATACTGACAAACACCCCTGGCAGCCTAAAGCGTTGCATGGCTTTAGTGCAGCCTATGGTGGAGGAACGCTTAGAGCGATACAACACTAACCCCGACAACGGGTCGCCCTGCCTGCCAGTTCGCCTTCTGTTTGGACGACCGTATGCGAGCTCACCGTTGAATTCTAGGATGATATGATCACTTGGCTTCTTCAAGCGTCCAAACCAGAGCACAGGAATCTACACAATATCTGCTTACGTATACTCGTATTGAACTTCGCATCCTTGCACATTACGGCTCAAGTATGTATCATCCACTGACAAAGAGTCTTGCTGACGCCCTGACGTAGACTCTCACCCACGCTCTTTTGAATCTCACATCACATCCACAATACCTGGAGCCCTTACGCGAGGAAGCCCGCGAGGTTACTGAGCAATACGGCTGGACAAAGGATTCGATGGCGATGTTGGTGAAAATGGAGAGTTTCTTGAGAGAGTCCCAGAGAGTCAGCGGCACGAGTCTCTGTGGGTTGTATCTCATTTCATCCTGGCTCAAGATGTTGATCTCCGCTCACCCAAGTTCCCGTCGTTCGGAAAGCCATGGAAGACATCACGTTTTCTGATGGAACAACGATACCTGCCGGCACTCACCTGGCTGTAGCCTCGGTGCCTATGCATCTTGATGATCGTCATTACGAAAATGCATCTAAATTTGATGCATTCCGCTTCTTGACAGTGCAGGATGCTGGAGAGGAGTCATCGCAGAAATTCAGGCTCTCGTCTACTAATCCCCTTTACTTGGTATTCGGTCACGGAAATCGGGCTTGGTACGTCTACAACCCACCTCAAGCTCCGTTTTTGATGATCATCTGATCTTGTGCAGTCCTGGGCGATTCTTTGTTTCTACCACGATGACTGCAATGATGGCTTACTTGGTGCTGAATTATGACATGAAGCTGAAGGACGGAGTGCGGCCTCCTGACCAATGGTTTCAGATGAATTGCTCACCCAACCGGGCGGCAGAGGTCCTTTTCAGACGACGTTTGTCATGAATCGCAATTTACTCGCTATCCTGATAGATTTTACTCTCATATTGTTGTACTTTCACCCTGAGTTGTGAAGACGGTAATAAGTGGAGATTGATAGGCGATATCAAAATTAGCCTCATCATTACCCGACCCACAGATGCACTCTCAGCAGATATACATGACACCCACAAATCTGATAGACTATGGGGCGCTCATTTCAGTACACTGACGATAGTTTAGTGTAGGTGCTCATAGAATGGAGAAAACAGATCAGCTTGAGCGGCGCAAGTCATTCATATCAGGAATGCTTCTTGCGTTGATAGATAGACAGAACTAGTAAATCCGCTCTTATCATACCTCTGACGGAATCGGATTTTATTGGCGTGGACAAGGAACACCCCCTTTGGGTAAGACTCGATTCGTTCGGTTCAGAAAGGAATATAGGTGTTCATTGTACATTACACGGAAGGGGATGGTCAGTAAGACATACGGAACATAAATTGGAACGTGTACTGTTTTGTATCGGGGTCCCAATGTGACCAATTCCAGTATCCAGCATCATCAGACTCATCTTCAATCTCTCTTGCTGGGATGCGAAAAGCAATGGTCTCGTATGGCTCAGCAGCAACCTTTAAATGATATGTCAGGTCTCCCACATTTGTCATCAAAAAAAAAAACGTACGATCAAATACTGGTATGCCTTGTTAGGTGGTTCCCTCTTTTGTTCCCAAGCACTCATGAAGCGCCGTCGGGGAATAACACCTTGTTTAATCTGGGGAAGATGCACTTGCACCATCATGCCTTCCTTCCCGGTATCCCTGTCACGAACTTTCGTCACTCGGTAACCTGGTCGGCCAATTTTGAGGAAGACTTTTCGCTGTATATTGGACTGAGCAGGGGCTACCATCAACTGTGTCTCCTTCGCATCCTTGGCCGCCCGTCTGGCAAGGTTGGTTTGGTGTTTTTTCCCTTGAGTATGTGCAAGATACGATCCTTCATTGGTGTGGAGCGTCAAACACAGCCTACATTCAAGAGATCCGAGATGGTTGCGGAGGATGTAGGGATCCTGGGAGATATTAGGGACGAGTCGTGCAACGAAAAAGAGCATACGTACTTTTGCAAGGTCGATGGTTTCCAACGCAAGTTTTCTAAGGCGCTCCCTTCTGTCGACGTTAGTTTCTGACGCGCCTGCGACACCACCACCCCCAAACTTGGAACCGACACGATTCTGCGCAAAATGTGAATGCTGAACAGGACGCTAGCTTGCACATACGAACCTGATAATCTGAAAGAGAGCGTAAGTCAGCCAATATTCGAGCATTTGACACGATATCGTACCCATGTTGCCTTGGGGCCTTCGAGTTGGTTGGTGGACAAGTCACTGAGGCTTAGTCACTCGCTCGATTTGGATCTTCTGCCAAAATTTACTACGAATCTTGCACTCCATAGTCTGTACTATGGCTGGACCCAAACGCCGCCTCGAAGATGGTGTCTTCGTACCAAAATCAAAGAAAACCAAGCTGTCTTTGGACAAGTCTGAGAAAAAGACCCACAAACGAGATTTGGTGCCTTCTACACCTGCAATGACGTTCGAGGAGGTTGACTTCCCGCGTGGAGGCGGAACCACTCTGACACCACTCGAGGTCAAGACCATTCGAGCAGAGGCGATTAGGGAAGCAGACCAGGAACTGTTCACTGTAAGTGTCGCGAGCGCGGTCAAGAGTTGAGCTCAGTCGTCTTAGTCTACAAAGCAAGCTCAAGCAAAGCCTAAGCAGCGCAGATCTGACACCATAGAGGTCGATGGAGACAAAAAAGAAGCTCACCGTATCGAACACTTAAATTACAAGGTGTGTTTGAGTTAAATTCAATGCTATCAACGCCAATTTTCTGTAGCGTCTTGTTCCAGGGATGAGGATCCTTTGCCAAGTGATGTCGATACAACCCCTCGCTATCGTGGTCTCGCTGCCTAACCAACTCTTCGCTCACGTGCCGATCACTCAAGTCACGTCTCAGCTCACCCAGCGACTCGAGTCCAACAATGACGACGAAGATGAACTTGAGGATGATGGATCAGTGAGTTCTACGCAAGTTCCAGACCTGACGGACCTGTTCTACGTTGGTCAATACCTCCGTGCTGTTGTAATAAGCACACATTCCTCGGGTACAACTGACATAGCCGGACTTGGACGTGTTCGTGATGATGCCATCAAAGCTAGTCGAAGGGTTGAGCTCAGTCTCATCCCAGAAAAGGTCAACGTGGGTGTGAGCGGGGCTGATTTGAAGGTTGGCTTTGTGAGTCTCTTTCAGAAACGCAATAGACTGCACCTTATCGTGCTCCAGTCCTTGAGTGCGGCTGTGCGAAGTGTCGAGGACCATGGATACCTCCTTGAGCTTGGCCTATCTGGCGTATCTGGATTCCTTTCCTTCAAAGAAGCCCACAAGAATGGTTTTGAGTGGTCAAGACTACAACATGGGGCACTCGTACAAGTTTCTGTCCTCAAAATGTCGTCGAATGGTCGTAGCTGCATTTTCACCAATGATCCAGATATACTCGTCTCGTCCTCGGTAAAGTTTGTTGCTGGTTCATACCGTCGATCGTGTTAAAATCTTTTCAGATATCCGAGGTGACCAACGTTACCTCCGTGTTGCCAGGGTCACTGGTCCAATCCTTGGTCACAGCTGTTGTCCCGGATGGCCTAAATCTGCAGATTTTAGGGTTCTTTGATGCAACGGCTGATGTGTTTCATCTGCCAGGCACGCACAATTTGCTCAAAGTAGGGCAAAAAGTGAAAACAAGGGTGCTATACGATATCCCGGGATCAACTCCACCACGTTTTGTTGTCACAGTGGCAGAACACCATATCAAACTTCAACCTAAAAACACATCCGACGGTCAGCTTTTGCGTGCCGCTTTCCCTGTGGGGACTGTTCTGGAATCGGTCAAGGTGCGGCGGGTGGAAGCAGAGAGGGGGTTACTTGTAGAGATACAACCCGGCCAAGACGGTTTTGTTCATGTGGGTACCCCTGCATCCGGCGCTTTGATCCCGATTGACGACCTTAGATCTCACATGTCTCCGATGAACATGTCGCGAATCTGTCGGCGTCTTCTGGACCATGGAGAGCAAATAGTTTTCATAAAGCACGCGTCGTTGGTCACCATCCATTCGACGGTATTCTACACCTTTCTCTGCGATCGTCAGTCTTAGAACAAAGGTTTATACAAGCTGGCGAAGTGCAAGTCGGCGAGGTACTGAAGGGCATAGTTAAACAATTGACAGATTCTGCTCTCTTCGTGTCTATATCCGGGAACGTAGACGGAGTGATCTGGCCTGCGCACTATGCTGATATACCTCTCAAACATCCTTCGAAGAAGTTCAAAGTTGGAGGGAAGATAAAATGCCGTGTATGTGCTGGTAGCATCGTCGTCATTCTACATACTTAGCGGCTCCAAGGTGCTTACTGTCGATCCAGAGCGGAATCGCGTTGTGCTGACGGCTAAGAAGGCACTTCTGGACACCACGCTCCCCGTCTTGACCTCCTTTTCTGATGCCAAAGTCGGGCTTGTTACCCATGCAGTCATTTTTCGGGTCAACGACAAATATCTCGTGATTGAGTTCTTTAATAATGTGAAGGCTGTCGTGCCTGCACGTGAGGCCAGGTATGATCTTTCGTCGGGTATAATCACACTTCGACTTAAATTTTATTAGTGAAACAGGTGCAAAGCTTACGGATGTATATACACCTGGAAAAGTGATCAAAGTGCGCGTCGTCTCCGTACAGCCAGAAGCGCACCAAATTGTCGCTAGTGTTCGGCAAGCCACGTCATCATTCACTCCAATCGTGACTGACATATCTGGCGTTCTTATGGGGGACGTGGTCAATGGTGTCGTCACTCAGCTGCACAAGTTAAATGTCGTGCTTTCGCTGAAACCATCCGATGTCCGCGCGCTCATATCGTTCTCGGGCTTGGCACGCCACTGGAATACAACTGTACCAGAGCTCAAGACGTCTTTGAAACAAGGCGCTTCGGTTGCCTCGCTGGTCGTAGTATCTCGCAACCCCGAGAAAGGTTTCGTCGTTGTTACTGGGTTCTTGAAAAGTGATATACAGAAGAAAGTCACACTCTCTATGGACAATGTCATTGTTGGACAGGTCGTTGTTGGACGAGTGACCAAATATGCGCGTTCCGGTGCTCATATCAAGCTTACCACTCGGATTTCTGGTTCTCTGCATCCAACTGACACTTCGGACGATTATGAAGCTGGAAACCCTTTCCCTGCTGTAGATTCTATCTTGAAAGCTGCAGTGGTCGGCATTGACAAATTGCGCAATCATCTATTCCTTTCTACGCGCCACTCAAGACTTTCGCCGAGCGACGCCAAGCAAGCTGTGGACCGCGAAATACACGGTGTTGATGATCTCAAGGTTGGAGACACAGTCAGGGGTTTCATCAAAAGTGTCGTGGAGCATGGGCTGTTCGTGACACTTGGGAGAGGGATTGATGCTCGGGTTCAAATCAGGGAACTCTTTGACGAAGTACAATTTCAACTTGCCTCCCAACAGTTATCATCATGCTGAAAACAACCCACAGTACATAAAGGATTGGAAATGTTGCTTCGTTGTCAACCAATTAGTCAAGGGACGAATCTTGAAGTATGTGATTCTTGAAGTGTTGAGCCGGATTGACTTATAGTTTGCTAGCGTTGATACTGCGAACAAGAAAGTCGAAATGACCTTCCGCTCCGGTGACCTGGAACGGGCACCACAAAATTCGCTGACGCTCAGCGATCTTCGAGAAGGCCAGAGGGTCATGGGTCGAGTGAAGCGCATTGAACAATACGGGATTTTCATCGAGATTGACGGCTCAAAGATTAGTGGTCTATGTCACAAGTCTCAGGCAAGTCACCGGTCTGTCGTTTCGCCATTCCCACGAATCTGACTTTCGTTTAGCTCTCAGATAATAAGGAAGCAGACGTCATGATCGCCCTCCGCACATTTCGTGAAGGCGACCGTGTGAGAGCGTTCATCATTTCTCGCGATCTCGAGAGGAAGCAAATCTCGTTGAGCTTGAAGCCTTCTCACTTTGCTGGTGACGAGGAAGAAGCGGAATCAGATTCCGAATACCACAAGGATGATGAGCTCGGCGTCGCTGACGATGTCAAAACGCACGAAGTGGTCGATGGAAGTGACCTTGATGAAGAATATCTGCATGGTTCCGGTTCGGACGAAGAGGAGCTGGTTACAGTTGGCAATGGGTATGACAGCGATAAAGACAACATTAATATGCAAGTTGACCTTCCGCCGCCTGACCCCACTGATTCCTCGAAACTACTGGGTCATCAAGACACAGTCACTTCCTCTCTCAAGGTTGATGGCTTCCAGTGGTTTGTGAACGGTGCAAGAGCCCATGAGGAGTCTGGCCAATCAGAGTCCTCAGATCACAGTGGTGGCGAGGAAGATTCAACGAAGAAAAAGAAGCGTAAAAGGCGCAAGGAAATAGAGATGGATCTCACGGCCGATATGGAGACGAAAATGCCTGATTCGACTGCCGACTTTGAACGAATGCTCCTGGGGTCCCCCAATTCCTCTTATCTTTGGATCCAATATATGTCGTTTCAACTGCAGCTCTCGGAGATCGACAAGGCACGAGCTATTGGCAAACGTGCTATCCAAACCATCCATTTCCATGAAGAACAAGAAAAGCTCAACATCTGGATAGCCCTTCTTAATTTGGAGAACGTATATGGTTCGGATGCCGCTATGGAAGTGGTTTTCAAAGACGCAGTGCGACATAATGACTCCAAGACGATTTTTCTGCGGCTCGCGGCCATTTTTGACGAAAGTCAAAAGTATGAGGTACAGCTGAATACACCACGATTGAAACGCCCACGTCGAATTTTTTTGACAGAAAGCGGAAGAACAATACAAGCGAACATGCAAAAAGTTTGGACAGAGCTCCAAGGCGTGGACATTGTTCTGCGAGTATTACCTTCGACGCGGACGAGTAGAAGATGCACGCAAACTCTTGTCGCGCTCACTGCGAAGTCTGGAGAAACGGAAACGTGAGTGGGCATTTCTATATGTATACTTATGAACACTTTACTTTTCAGACCTCAAAACAATTTCCAAGTTCGCACAGTTAGAGTACAAGCTCGGAGACTCTGAACGAGGGAGGACAATTTTCGAAGGTATTGTGGATTCACATCCTAGACGATGGGACATTTGGTCCGTCTACATGGACATGGAGGCGCGCAAAGGAGAGATTCAACATTTGCGGTAAGTTTTGGTGTCCCATCCGTAGAACACGCTCAACTGCATCCCAGGAACCTGTTCGACCACGTTCTCGCAATTAAGATGACGAGCCACAAGGCGAAGTACATATTCACATCCACATATGTATCCCCTGCTCATTTGGAATCACCACAGAGCATTTTTCAAGAAATGGCTAGATCTGGAGCGCAAATTAGGTGATGAAGAAGGTGCCGTGGTTGTGAAGCAGAAGGCGATCGAATGGACCCAAAGGGCCGCAGAGCTCGCATAATGTAGTACCGCAACCCTTTCTTCGTGCGGGAATGTATCTGGTTAAGAGAATGGAATAAAATGCGGGAAACATAACTATAGTAACGAACTTGCGAATCCAAACGAATGTAAGTATTGGGGAAAGCAGCAAGACAATAATGGTATGAAACGTATATATGCAAAAAAACATCGACAAGTAAGCATCATGACCGTGAACCCACTCGCATGTGACCTAGGGAGGATTCGAAGTCGCTCATCGGTCGACGTGTGCTCATTGAACTGGCAAGTTGCCGCTGCCAATCATCTAACTCGTTGGAGAGGTGTTCGAAGTTCTCCGAGCTGGACATACTCGACGGACGATTGAATGAAGGCTGGTCAACCTCTAAAAGAAGATGAATCTTGTGGGAAAGCTGCTCGTTCTCCCGTTTGAGGTTGGAGTTTTCTTGGGTAAGCTGTTCGACAACCGTTTCATCGGAACCTTTCCGATAGAATGCTAGCGTGGCATTAAGTTTCTCAACCTCGTGCTCGAGTTCCTCCACTCGCGAGTACCGGTCATCTGATTCTCGTTGAGAGACTATTAGGCTTTCTCTCATCGTCGCCAAGTCCTTCTCAAGTGCTTCAAGACGCTGGTGGAGGTCCAAGTTTTCACTTGTTAGCCGCTGAGACTGCTTTTGTGCCTCTACCAGTTGGGATCGCAGCAAATCGTGACTATCGTCCGAAGGTGTACTGCTGCCGTTAGGATGTGTTCGTGAACTAGGTTCAGTGCTGGAGCGACCACGTGCCGCGTCAAGCTCCGCCTGAAGGGAAGAGTTCGTCGTTTTCTGCTTTGTTAGTTCGTCCTTCATCCTCCGCATCATTTTTTCAGTGCCTCTGCATGATGGAAATGACATAAGAAACCATTCACAATATGATTATATCATAGCTCACTTCACATAGTGAACAGCAAGCTGGTAATCTTCCTCCATCTGCTGCATCCTCGCTTTATAGCTGCGCTCCGTTTCTTCGAGTTTGTTTTCAGCCTCGAGTGCCCGAGCTTCCGCGGTCGAATCGCTCTCAACAATCGGACTCTGCCTTGAGCGAGAACGATCCAGTTGCGACGTTAACGTAGTTATCTGGACCTCAGCCTCTTGCTTTCTTCGAAGAGCTTGAGCGAGTTCGCGATTCGAGTTCTCGTGAAGTCGGATACGCTCATCCAACTGCTTCTGAAGATCGGCTATCCGGGATGCATCGGGACGCGTCGCAGACTCTTCCGACTCGGAATTGAGTCCATTTTCAGCGAGATAGTTGCGAAGCATAGCCAACCGAACATTGGTGTCAGCAGCGTCCTTGAGAGCTTCCCGAAGCTCTTTGTCTTTTTCGGTGAAATCCTTGCGTAGACGCCCGTGTTCTAACGTGGAATTAGACAACTGAGTGCGAAGCCCGACAACCTGAGAGCGCAGGAATGCTCGCTCGGATTCCGAATCCAAGACCCTCCGACGCTCCTCGCCAAGTTCGCTTTGTGCTTCCTCCAAACGTTGGGTAATCTCCTTGAGCATATTTCTGAGCGACATGGTTTCCGCTTCCATGGCTTCGACCCTCTCTGCATGCGCACGAGCGTGCCTGTCTTCGTCTGCCCGAAGATCACGATGTGAATCCAACAACTCTCCGAGGCTTCCAGTTGTCAATGCTCTGAAAGCGTCCGCTTCCTCGCGTGACTTGGCCCACGAGTTCTCCACCTCTGCTAGCCGGATTCGCAGTGTCTCCACCTCCGACGTGCGCACCTCGAGTTCGCCTCTAAGTTCCGCGAGTTCAGTCTCTAGTTGACTGACTTGACCGCGTGCACGCTGATAGACTGTATCGATTTCTTCAGAGCGAGAAGTCTGTGCTTGAAGTGCGGTGCGTGTTTGGTCCAAGGCGCGGATATGCTGATCGTGGAGCACAGTAAGTTCTTGTATTTGACCTTTGGCTTGCTTGTGCTCGGCATCTTTTTGCTCCAGTAGGGACGTCTGCACAAGCAGGCGATCCGCGTGATCTCGAACAGCATTTTCCATGGTAGTACAGCTGGCTTGGAGCTCGGAGAGGGAGCGGAGGTTACGGTCGCGAGATTCCTCAAGCGCATCTGCACGTTTGTTGGCGTCCACTGCTCGTGTTTCCGCCTGCTCCAATAGAGTCGTTTGTAGCGACAAAGAATCGCTTAGCTCGTCGACCTTACGGCGCATAGTTGTCTGTTCAGACATAAGAGTCACTAGATGTCGTTCGAGCTCCGCAACGCGTTCTCGCTCAGCGCGAGCGACGTCTGAATGTGCACCAGCCTCGTATGCGGTGAGCTTGGCACGATAATACGCTGCTTCTTGAATGGCGCCGGATTTCATACGCTCAGCGTCTGCAATCCGATCCGAGGCTTCTCTCGCCTGATTGGCTAGTGTTGTCTGAATAATTTTGCAAGATTGACTCGTATTCAGAACAGTTTTCAAGAGATATTCACCTGTATTTGCGTCTTAAAATGCTTGAAGTTTAAGATCATATCCGCCATCCTTGATTGTTCATCACCGGCCGATACCCCAAGTTTTAAGTTCTCCGCCTCGAAGAGTTCCTCGTCCACTTGTACAAAACCTGACCGTGATGCCTTCAGAAGTGCCGTTTTCATCCACGCCTCGCGCTTGCGCAACATCTCCACCTCCATTTCTTTTGCTTTGTAATCTCGAATAAGGTCAGCAGTCACATTTCCCGTGCTCCCGAACTTCTGCTGAGATTGGCTGTGCGAATGCGTATAACTGTTGTTTAAGGAGGTGGCAGAAGGGGAACTCTGATAAAACGCATCCAGTGGAGGTTTACTCCTATCAACGACGGGCGAAGGACTGCGCGCTGTAATGTTACCATTCATGTTGATAGCCACGCTGGTCATTGTAATTGGTGGTCCCTGTTGTCCAGGACTTTCAATACCAACAGGCGACATCGCCCTGCCAGTAACCCCAAGCAAAGCGGGGCTCCTTGTGCGCTGTACTTGGGTCTGCGAATCTGTCGGAGTCGGTGCTCGTTCCGTTGCCCTCGTCCCTGTTAATCCCCCATTGGCACTCTCGGATGTGATGCCTGTATCTGTAGTGTGTCCATCGTCGGTTCCCAGCGTTTCTTCTTCGTCTCGTCGTGGACGCACTGGAACTTTGTTCTTTGGAGTTGCACCAGGGTTCGACGCGCTCACGAGATTCTGCGTCGGAGTAGATGCGATCATACCATTTGGCGTCCTTGTACCCGGGCGAGTTCCAGGTGGAGACATTGCACGCCGAAGATCTTCTGTCTCGGATTGAGGACCCGTGGGGGACATTGCACGAGTCCCATTGAGAGTGGGTGGCGGTACAGGCTGGCTATTTGACGGAGAAGGCGTCGTCGATGATTTACGAGCCAAGTTGGTCGTGCTTCCGTTCGGATTCGGCGGCACCACCTTGTTGGATTCGGGATACTTGATATGTTCTAGAAAATAAGCCCTGTGGGTCATGGAGAGGATACAATGTAGTGATAGACATACTGGTATCAAGAACATGAATTATCCCATGATCGTCTCCTCTTGCAGGCGTGAATGACTCTCCACCAAGTACAAGAACTCTACTCCCCACGGAAGCCATTGCATGACCAGACCTCGCACTCGGTGCAGGACCCATGTTCTGGAACATATACCATCGTTGGTCTGTGTAGCAAAAACAATAATTAGTCTCCGTTCGTCAAGTTCAAAGAAGCACAGTCGCAGATGCCCCATCTGTGACAGCTTCCAAAGAAGGAACTAACTGGACAGTTTGAATGCGGCCAGGTCTCCCAAATCCTTGCCATCGACACCCCTCCCTCCAAAGATGTAGATAACATCGTCTACAACAGCTGCTGCGTGTCCCTCTCGCGGAGAAGGAATAAAGCCAATACATTGGAGTTCTGTCCACTTGCGTATGTTGACATCGTATGCCCACGTGTCGTTGTAATGATATTGACCATCGGTGCCCCCAAAGCTATCGTAGTATCGAGTGAATGACAATGGTGAATGGGTAAAGAGCGACGTACACGATGATGCGATCCCCGTACGTCACACAAATATGACCGGTCCGTTGAGCCGGCCGATCAGTGGTTGTAGGTTGACAGAGTTCCCACTGAGTCTGAGTCCTCACTATTGGTATCAGATGTCGCATTTAGATGGAACACATCATGGAACACGCCAACGGATTGCGACGTCAACTGCATCCGAAGGAAACGAAAACGAGAAGACTCACATGTGTTGAGATCAAAAGACCACAAATCATTCATAAACTCTCCATCCACCTGACCGCCAAAGACGAAAAACTTGGTTCCGACCATAGTTACGGCGTGACCGTACCGTCCCGATGGCGAGGGCCCGTACATAGATACTTTGGTCCACTCCTTTGATACTGCCCATGCGAAAGACCCAGAAAGAAGTTAGCGAAACGCAATCCGTCTTCGGAGGTCCTCAAAAATAGAAATCGGCAACTCACCAAGATTCAAGAGATAAAGACCGTCATCTTGTTTTTCGGTTGGATCGGACATTGGATCCGTCTTGGTATCTCCACCCCATACGATCAATACACTGCTGACAATGGCACAAGCGTGTCCAATTCTTGGAGAAGGTATCTCTCCTGCAGTCTGCACGAGGGTTGCACTCAAATCTCTGGTCGAGAAGAGATATAAATCGTTACGAGCTGCTTCGCGGACAAGACCACCGAAGAGGTAAAGCTCTCCATTCGCAGTAGCGGTTGCAGGAAGCGCATGACCGTAACGAGGAAACGGAGGCGGGGAAGGGGAGGTTTGGGGTACTACGCCAGGTTTCGGTATGACAAGAGGAGGGGGTAGGAGGAGGCGACGAGCGGACCAAGGGTATGCAGGACGTTGTTGAGGCTGTTGCTGGGGCTGCTGTGTGGGCTGCGGGGGGGAAGTTTGGGAGGGGTGAGGTGCAGCATTTGCGAGTGGTCCCCGATTTTGTTGTTGGCGCGGCTGTTGAGATTGAGGAGGACCGTTCTGAATAGTTGTACTTGCAGCGTCCGGAGGTTTAAGAGGTACGATTGGTTGAACAGGTTCGAATGAGAAGAAACAAACTCACGCATCATTCGAGTGTGGAGGCTCCTTGGCAGTTAGCTGAGCAAGAGCCTGAGACGGGGTCTGGGCGACAGTGACATTTGATGCAGCGAGCTGGGATGCACTTGGTTGCTTCTTCCTAGAGAAGAAGGACATTCTCCTTGCTCTGTTTCCGAGGATGGACGGTATGGCTGGCAAGGTTGGAAAAAAATGAAGTTTGTATCGGTTATTGTGTAAGAAAAATGGAGATGTGCAGGTGAGACAAGGCGAGCCAGCGTTTGTTGAAAGAAAAGGGGGTTTAACGAAAGAAAGAAAGAGGAGGAGGAGGAGGAGGAGGAGGAGGAGAGTACGCTGTGGAGACGGAAGAGATGCAACCCGACAATTTGTGTCACAAGCGAGTTGCTCACACCATTCATGAGAAAACGTTTAATAATTTACATGTAGCTCTGCCATAAAACTCTGCGCGCGTTCCACGCCGCTCGCTGTCCCCGCCGTCGTGCCCATCTGTGGCATGCGGCCTTTGCACTCCCTTGGCCGCACTGTCTCCTTCGCGACCATCGCCGTTCCTTTGCCATTGCCAAATCATCTATACACGTGACCATTGAATCTGTGCCTTCCGACTGATTAAATCGATTTGTCGCGGGATGTATGCGCCAGCTTCCTGACCAGTGACCACAACCATAGACGTCGCACCAAAGGTTCCTCTTACCTCCGTGATCCAAACTCCGGTTTGTATTCACGATCTCACTTCTTCCCATCCTTGATCCATTGCAAGATATATGCGCGAGTACCAATCACAAGTTGTGTCTTTTCCCACCCACCTACGTCCGCTACGGTGCAGGAGGAATTATCATATCATGCCCAAGTACCTATAGTATCGTTTTGTTTGCTCTTCTTACCAACGGAAGGTTCGTCGTCCACAGCAACATTGTCTTGATCAATCACTGGCTCTTGAAGCCACTCGCCCTCGGATTTGCAGCCGCGTGGGTCCGAGTCCGCTGTTATCGTTATCGCAACTTGAACTGATCAATAGTGTCGTCAACTTTGAGTGGCTTTATCTTTTCCTCAGACAGATGCAGAGTACGGGCTCGCGCGACATTTTAAGTCCTAAGGGCGAGTATCTACTTTGTCCAATTGCCAATCAATCTCGCACGATTCGCGGCTGCCACTATTTATGCAAACCGCTGTAAATCAATCTGTTAACTTTCTAGCACTTCAAGCATATTTCACTTGGCATCTGGTGTCTCTTCATCGGTAATTAAGCCTTCAAGAAGTTCGCATGGACTATGATATGATGCCCAATAAAGTCATGCATCCAAACAGGCCAAAGGAATACTTACAACGAATGTGATCCGATGCGAAGGACGAAATCTGTATACCATCAGCTCAATAATTCGCCAATGGGTGAAATGGAATACACACAAAATAGTAGCTGTGATCATATCCTTCATGACATCTCACACGAACTTGAGCTTCGCCGTGACCAGCATCGCGTGCTGCCTTGAGGAACACCTCTGGATGAAGTTGGTAGAGGTAAGTATCCGCAGTTCCCTGGATAGGTGTCCGTCAGCATAACGACGTGCTTCCCCGCAAGGGCATACAAGTATGACAAAAATGCGCACATAATCGATCAGAACATCGATCGCTTCCTTCACCTTTCCTACAAGGACACTCGCATCGTAATGCTCCTTTCCTTCCTCTACTCCACCCACGAGGTACCCCCTGAATGCCTTTTGGCCCCATGGGACAGTGGATGGCTCACAAATAGGGGAGAAAGCGGAGCACGAACGATATTGCTTTTCGCCCGAAATCAGAGACTTAAGATAAATGGTAAGCGCACCGTGACCACCCATGGAGTGACCAAAAATGGACTGGCGAGAGAAGTCCTGACAGCAACTCAGTGTGAGTCTTTTGGAACGGGAGACATAGTCCATACGACAAGAATGCCCGCGGCCTCAATGACCGCTGGTAGTTCCTTGGTGACATGATCTAGCATGTTGTAATGCTTCGCCCATTTGTAGCTTGTAGCATTGAGGTAGAATCCTGCGCCTGTATTGAAGGGAAAGGCCTTTTGAGCGTGCCTGAGACTTGTCGACAGTATGTGACCCCGACTTGCCGACTCCAAAATCCCAGGCGGCGTCTTCATCCTCTAATCCAGCTCCTCGGGGGGACGTATCAGGGAAGAGGATGGCGATACCTTCTGCTGCTGCATCACGCATAAATCCGCCCTTCTGCGCGCTAACAATAGTTTCCAGAAAGATCAACACAAAGTCAAATTCACAGACTGCCAGTGATCGAGAACCAGGCTCACCCATTGTCCTCTGAGCACGTCAGGCCAGCGAGGTAAACCAGGATGGGTACCTTCTTCTGCGTTGCGTTTGCAGGGAGAAAGAGATTGAATCGTGCATCTAGATCACCAAGCACTGTAGACTAGTACAATGATGGATCATACAGTCCAGGCGGTAAGTTAGTGGTATAGAGACGCCAGAACGCTTCAGCCTGCTAGCCTGTACCTCACCTTGAACTTGTACTTTGTCAACGTACCCTCGTGGTGCTTGCTTGAAGACATTTTCTCGAGTATGGGTGTCATTCTGGTGACTCTGAGTCGATCCTGGGCTTCGAGTCGTCGTGAGGATGATGTACCCCTAGGGTGAACAGAGCTTGGACGTACGATACCCGTTGGTGATAGTATTTGCAGGGATTGAATAACGATTTCTCTCAGAGGTATCTATGCTTGGGACTGAAATCAAGTCCTAAAATATTTATCTCGGACGTCCGATCCCTCCTTTTCCTTTCCCGTGTCAAGCAATGGATCATCGAGAGCGAGTCCTGGGAAAACAAGCAAGCAACGGAAGATGCATTATGGTCTGCTAAGGTATAATGCTAGAAAGATGATGGGTAGTCAGTGGCGACATAGACTGGTTGTCTGTATGTGAAGTATCAGTAGAAAGCATGCAGAATCGTTACAGGCGTGGTGATGACAGACAGGCTGTCTCTCGTGAGGTCGCCTGCGACTGATTGGGTGGGGCAGTTGGTGGTTCCGTGTCCTCGCACTCCTGCAGGTCAACCTTGTGCCCAACTTGCCCGAGAGACTCTGTTCCGCATATTAAGCAACCTTGGCCGAAGACTTTTCGCGTGTCTCCGATGATGCGGTGGCATTCTTGTCTTGTGAGACTTCATTCTTAACAACAGCACTGGGGCCACCTCGCCAAGTTTGCACCTGCAACTGTACTTCCACAGTATCCTCAGGGCACTGATTCGAGTGACTGGATCGGGAGGTTGGAGGTGACGCCGTTGACCGAAGTATTTCCTCCATCCTCCATCTCTCCTTGTCCGAAGCAGTGCGCTTTAAGATATCTGCATTTCCCGCCTTGTCAGATGCACTTATTTCAGTTCTCGCAAGTGCCTCCATCTTCCTCTCTTCCTTGCCTTGAGAGCCAACCCATTTCCCGTCAACAACGTATCCTTCCTCCTCTTCCACACCTGCCAACAAATCTGCGACACTCCCATAAAACATTTCCGCGCTAAACCCCACGTCTTTGCCGCGGATGAATGCATGCATGTCTGTAAGACCTGAATGTCGGTCAAACATCAAGGCTATAAGACAAACAACGAGGGAGGTACCTGCAAGACTGGTGAGATTGCCTGCGAGCCCACCTGTCCAGCCAACCAGGTCGAGATGATTCACGTCGCGCAGTGTACCAAGATATGTGCCCCACTGTGCTGACTGTACGGACACCAAGCCATCGTTTGGACCCTCTTGTGCTGCCATGATGGAGTGGGGATACCTACGACGGATGTTAATGTATCTTTCAAGGGCGGAAATGAAATGAACTTGCTTCCAAGTGTCGATTAATCCCGGCTCATACTCTGCTCCCCAGCTGAAATATCGTACACCTTCTACGTCTGGCGTGTTGTCATTGAATTCCTTCATTGCCTCTCTGGTGAGACATTCGAATGCCTTGCCATCTCCGCCACCATTAGGAAGAAGCTCGAGGAGGGCGAGGACTGCTGGGAGGTGATTAGAGGCGAGGGACAGGAAATGGGAAGCAAAAGAAGAGCCACGATGAGGCGTGGCGATTGTGGTCAGGCTGAGGACGCGGAAGGTACGTTGGGTGAGGTGGGTAATGAGATAACGACAGTCGATACCGCCCTGATGCTCAAATGAGGTAGCGAAGATCAGGTGGAGAAAGAAATAACGTACCATGCTATGGCCGATTAAATGAACATCACGATCGGGGTAGATTTCCGATATTTTCTTTTCAAGGACCTTTGCGCGGTCGAATGGTGAAGAAGTCGCAGGAACGCGAGTGATAAGGACCTCACAGCCATTAGCTTCAAGAGCCTCCTTGATTCCTCGCCAATGGGAAACCTGTAGGGGAGCTATTGCAGGCCCTATTGTGACTGAGTCGAAGCCTAGGAGACCATGGCAAAATACGAGGGGGGCTTTCGGCGTGCGGACTAGTGAATCGGGAAGTGCCAAATAGCGCATTATATGTAGCACAAAAGACGTACATTTCTTCCTGAGATTACCATTGATTGAGTCAGAATCGTTCGGGACGCCTGCTACGGAGTCCCTTCCTGGATGCGAGTCTAATTGAAACCACGTGCGAACGGATGGGGAAGGTGAAGGGGATATCTGCGGAATTGCGGAAGTATGAATCAAGCGGAGTGTGTCGAGGGAGGAGCGCGTAGACGATGCGGTGGGGGCGAGGGAGTGGGAAGGAGAAAGGGTGGGTGTGACAGGGATGTCCGTAGTGGTCGGTGGGGCTGGAGAAGGAGGGCTATATCGGAGAGTGGATATTAAAGGTGGGGGTCGGGAAGGAGAGGGAGGGAGCCTAGCAGGGGGGGGGGGAGAGGGTAATATGGTGTCGGTGAGAGCTTCGTGTAGTGCATTTACGATCGGGGAAGGAGGACGAGAGGAGCGAAGAAGAGGCAGGAGCATGCGGAAGATGCCGAGACCGAACGTTTGGACATCATATCACGTGGCTGTGACTCAGTAATGGTACATAATGACCCAACAACACATCACGGCCTTGTACCGGTCCTACCTTCGTCAAGTCCGAGCACTTCCACACAGTCATCTTCGGTGAGCGACCTCGCCGCATCTGCTTAGCCGTCGTTTGATCCATCGCAGCCTATTTTTCAGTACCAAGAATGCAGACGACTTGCGTTCACTTGTACACACCGACTCGGATCAACTCCGCATGAAAAAGCTAAAGAGGATCTCAAAGGTGAATAGCTCGTCTCATCCTTGCATGCCCACTCTACACATCAGCCCAGGACTTAAAACGACTGCGAGCGGCTAATGCAGGACAACCCACCGCTTTCGATCGCATCCTTGACATAGCCTACGGCAGGGTAGGAAAATTACGTTGGGAGTTGATGGAGGTATTCGCGCTAATACCTATGACCATATTCACGGTCTTCACCAAATCCCCCAGCCTCTACTTTTGGACACGACCCCCCCCCTACAGGAGAAAATTCGTTCGCCTGCTTACTCTCCGGAACTCGCCGCCCTGCTCACTTCAGGGATTTCGCGCACGACAAGGGCACTGCAAAAACATCACCTTACTTCACCCCCGGGTTTATCAGCACGTGCAGGTTCTAATGATGAAGACGTCGCGCTGTTGGGATCGCTGAGCAGGCGTCGCGAATACAACATTCGGTGGCGTTTCTTCAAGTGCGAATGGAAGAAAGTTTACCCTCCTCTTCAGCTGCAACATCCTGAAAATCACTCCCACACACCCATCTTCCCGGGACCTCCCTTCAACTTGGGTTTCCACACCGCTACTACCCTTCAGGCCGGATCGCCTTCAAGGTTACCTGTTTCCCCTGGCAAGCAGAGGCTACAACGAATTCCGAACACACTTGATGTCAACCCATTTGATGGAAGTTTACCAGCCCGATGGCTTCGACGACGATATCAAGCACTCCTAGGAAGGATTCCACTACTGGTACCTCGGTTCGGACCCTCGCCCCTAGCCAACGTTAAACACACGTACGACGTTCAGCTAGCGGTCAACGCAATAACTCCTTCTAGATCGCGTGCATCACGATTTCGTGTCGTAGATGTAGAAGACCTTCCATGGATATGTACCAAGTGATGATCACTGTGGATGATGTTGCAGATAAATTCGACCTATTACTCCCCCCTTTCGCCTTTTACCCCACATTGACCTCTTCCCGCACACATTTTAAGTATGATCAGTTAGTACGTCAGGAATTTGATTCTGCACACTCAAGTTCTAGCCCATGTAGCTCGATGCTGTACATGCCATAGTTGCGGTCCGTTGTCCTGGATGCACCAGAGTCACCTAGACTCGGATCTATGCCACACTGGAGGTTCAGGATGACCTTGTACTCGTCAAAGGAAAACATTTTGTTTGTCCGGACGTCGTCAAGTAAACCCTGTAGATTATCAGCTAGTTAGGATCGGGTCCAAGACTTCACGTACTTGGGGTCCCAGCAAGAAGAGTGCATAGTATTGCCTCGCCCTTTCGAACCATGCTGAATGTTCTCCGTCGCCAATGGTGCGAATACATTGTTGTAGTGCTCGAATGTTACGATTGACTTTCTTCATACCAAAGTCGTTTGCCACGCGTATTTTGCGAGCGTTGCTGACCAACAGCTGTTCCACCAAGTCTTCCAGGCCGAAGAATACGAAACTGTGGCTGTTAGCTACAAATTATGGTTGCAAAAATTCAACAGACTTTTGTTCGGTTTTCAGCAGTGTCCCAGATGTAAATTCGTCCAGATGGCTGAGCTCCGAGTTCAGATCAACAATGTACGGATCCGGTTCTCCCACTTCATGATCAACTTGGTAGTTTCCCTGAATCAAGAATGTTAATAGGTGCATTCATTGCGCACGGAAACCTACGTGGCGAAAGGCTGCATCAAGAAAGTATATGGTCCTACAGCGAACCTCTATCCTGATCGAATGTAGAATGATTTCGGCCAATTGTGTATACGTCTTCAACAACGCACCGAAGCGCCTGAGTTTCATGCAATTAATAAAGATGTGGCACTGACCAAGGTATCGAGACACCTACAATGCCATCTCTTGAGACAGAGGCAAGCTGAGTGGATGGTCTTTCGAAGTGTGTTGCTCGAAAGGAAGAGATGGTAAAAAGATTTCTGATGGGAATGCGGACACAGGATGCAACGTTGGCATAGGTGACTGTACACCTTCAGGCGAAGATTTTAAAGCATCCAACTGTTGCGTAAACCAGGCCTAGGAGGACAATTTAGAAAATGCTGAACATGTTCAGTAGAATAGTCCACATACGACACTTCGATAGAGACTGCATAGCGCAAAGATGTTACGGGTTGAGGGGTTAAGATCACCTTTATCTACCGTGTATTCCCTCAAGTAACCAATTTCTAGTTGGCTTTCCTGCCTGCATAGCTGCTGCTTAATCACAGGATCCTGAAGAGAGTGAGTCTACTTTGCGACGTGTTGCAGTCCGAACCGAACTAACCTCAGCCATGAAAAGCTCAGATAAACAGGGGCTCAATTCGGATTTCTGTGCCCATTCAGCAGCAAGGGACGGTGGTGAAGGTCCTTCAGCTCCGCCTTTCGATACCAGAACCTGGAAACGATGGCTACATCGCTGATAGAATTGGATAATAACACCGACGATCAGCCTCGAATAGTTCTCGCGATGAAATGGCGTCGTGCGAAGCATCGCGCACAGTGAGTTGATCAGAGCTATCAGTTGTGTGGCCACCTATGGAGAGCTCAATGGAACCCAGCGATTCAGAGGTGAATAACGCGCCTTGAGAATTGGCCGAGGACTGAAGCGGCTCGACAATATGTCAGGCTGAAAAGCATCAGGAGCTGTGTATAGTCAATTCACGATCCAAGTATCCCGCAGAACATTCGCACCGGACACTGCATGATGGAATAACAAAGATATCTTCTCCTCTAATTGTGGCAAGTATACCTTGAGAACAAAGTCATCGAGTAGTTCGCTTGCAGATCGTGCGCTCTCCAGGCCATCGGGTAATACGTTTGCGATTCGACCCAAAAATGTGAGGGTTGGCTGGAACAAAACACTAATATGGAATGCATCTGGTTTAATCAGCAAACGATGATGTTGTCCAGCGCCAAGGACGCGCTCGTCAGAACCAAGGGAAGACAGAGCATTCTGCACAGAATTCTCAAACGAGCTCTGCACCAATCCCGGCATGGTATCTCGCAGAACTCGCATGAGTTCATCCTCGTGCCTCCGGAGGAATTTTCCAGTTGATTTAGCATCAGTGTCCGCAAATCGGAAGATCCCCTGGAACCAATTACGTACTTGATCGATAAAACTCGGCATACCACTGGACGTACCTTGACCCTGTCTCGTGTAAATCGCCCTTCGCGGAGTACCTCATTGATAGAGGTAATCGGGTTCCGACCTGTGACAGTGCTTCGTTCCTCGTCGGTCAGATAATCGTTGAGCAGTGTCCGAACCTAACGTTTTGTTTGTTAACACTATCCAATTCCACGGTCGAAGGAGAAAGCACCTCAGCCTGTATTGACAACCAAACATCGGCTATGGGAAAAAGGGTTCCCGGCTTGGCACCAGAGGAATCCTTAAAGTCCCGTCTCTGAAAGTAGAGTGCTGGGTCTGAGGTCCGAAAACAATAAATTGGCCACACTCACAGATCCAATACGATTAGCCACTTCGAAGACTGCGCGGAGACCTTGGGTTACGGCATCCAATTTACAGTAGATTGACCAGAAGAGGTCTCTCAGGATATCCTGATCGTGACGCTTCGAGGTCGATTCCAATGCCGCAAGACGGAGAGTGGACGCTGTTGTTGATGCGCTTCTACGATGAAGGGCCGTATGAACCGGACTCGTCGTAGCTGTAGCGTTCGAAACAAATATATACCCTCCCTCAGCCTTGGGTCCAAGGCCAGTAGTTGTGAGATGGGCTGAACTTCTCTTTGACTCTTCAATACGCTCTTCGATTTCGTCGACAGTCAACTCGATTAGAGAGAAAATCTCGCCTGGCAACCGTTGCATGACAGAGTCAAGAGCGCTTCCCAGTTTGCCCAGAATGGCCAGGGACTCCAGAAGTGTCTCAATGTACGTGAACGAATCCGCCTCGGGATTGACATCGGAGGACGCAAAGTGTGCAGTACTCGGCATAGTCAACATACCAAGGTTCGAAGATGATGAGACTGATGCCGATATAGTCGACAACTCTTGCATGGTAACGCTAGTACGAAAGTTAGCATCATTGAGGTCGTAAAGAGCGTCATTTGGTCGGGTTGCCAGTCCGTTGAGGTAATGCGAAAGGCAGGTCCCTAGAGTGCTTTGAGAAAAAGATGTTGGCCGAGCTCGAATAGAATCGTTTGTGACATTTGTTTGTCCCAATTGATCTTCGAACCCCATTTTTGGCACTAAGTTGATTGTGAGTGGAATGCTTCATTATTAGAGGCCACGCACATATCGACAGACCAGGTGTATACGGAGCCCACCGAGTTTCACACCAGAATGACTTGAGATAAAGATGGTTGTGAAGTTCATCAACTAAAATGTCTCGGAGTGCCTGTGCGTGATAAGCTCGTAAGCTCACTGGTGGGTTGACATGTGGTCTGCAGGCTCACAGTCTCTTGTCCGAGAAGATATGCCCGTAGGTCTGTAACAGCACCAATTTCTTGCATGTCGGGGTTGTTGATCAGTTTGAGGCTTCGTATCAGCAAGACCGAAGCTTGTATAAGGCGTTTTTCTGATATCAGTGCCTCGAGTGCATCAGGGACGGATTTCAAATGTTCACTGGGACATGTTTAGCATCCGCATACGAGTGGAAAAGCTTGGCGCACATCTGGTCCAGCAATCGCATCATTTCCTCCAAAGTTTGCCCCCTGGCCCACAGCTGGACTAGGTCTGCACGTTTGCTTCCGAGGGATTCCTTGGTTTCTTGAAGAGCAACACGCGTTTCCTGGACTTGTGTTTGAGCTTCTCCTAGGTGGTTCATCAAAACAGCATGGTGCGGTAACGCATCGGCGAAGGCCTTGTAGTGTTCTAACCAGTATTGTAAGGTGGAGGAAAGCAGGCTTGGAAGGAGCGTGTACTAACGATCAACCGAGCCCTTTAACGCTTGTGAGAGCATTTCCTTGGTCTTTCTGAACGAAGATATGTCTTTCCCAATAGAAGTCTCATCCAGCAAGGAGAGGGCTAGGTCTACGTTGTTGAACTGGTGAAAAGCATTAGCATCTCCACGAGTCAATGTGGTCGTTAGCGACCATACTTACGTCTGGATCGATGACGAACTCCCACTCGTCTCTGATCTGGTCCAGGATTGCTATGGTATAATCAGTGAGCGATTCCCGCACGATTGCTTTGGACTGACCATCTATTTCTCCAGTTTTGGCCTTTGCAGAGGGTTTTCTGTAGGGCATGCGTTCTTTTATCCGATCCTGCCGGGCCTTTTCCCGATGAGCTTCCGAGCGCCGTGCCAATTCATGGCTGCCCTCGTCATCTCCATTGGCGAACTCGCGCCTGCGGAAGTTAGTTTCCCCGGCATCTCTGAAGGCAGCCATCGCGGCGGAGAGAGCAGGGGAGACCGTGGTAGATGAGAGAGGAGATGGTGATAATTCGCTGGTGCCGGAACGGGGAGGGTCTAACCTGGGTTTTGTTTGGAGGGAAATGCTGCCTACTGGACGGTGTTGGATAGAAGTATCCGAGAGAGTTGTACTAGAGCTGTCGCGGCGTTCCCTCGTGTTCAAGTCGTTGATTATGCGCGAGGACGTCGAGGTACGTTCTGACGTGGAGTAGTCAGAAGGTTGACGGGGTCTCAGATCTGATCTCTGCGGACGATGGGGCCGATTTGGGGATGAGAACAAGGGTGCCTTGGGTGAGGTAGAGGACAGCGTAGTGTTGCTCGGGGTGGATGGTCTGGCAATCTGGAGAGGGCGGGTTGCTGGAAGGGACGTCGGGTAATTGAGCGGGTTGGGGAGGGGATTAGATATTGAGGGAGTGCGGGTACGACGAGGTGTCTGCTGTGACGTTTCGCGCGACATGGTTCTTGTCGTCCAAGTTCGGTATGACAATAATGTCACTCTCGCTGTTCCTCGTTTCGCTACAACCACCCCGCACGGCCCTCTTCTGATAGGACAGAAACTTCCTCGTATATTGGTGGTCACCGAAACTCGGCTCCCCATCACCATCACCATCTCAGGTATGTCAGTAACACTCCCACATACATCTCATGCCATTCGCTTCTAGAAAACCCAGGTGTCATAGACTTTTTATACGCATTTCCTCGACACCGTGCACAACTTGGACACCTCAGGCACACTCGCCTGGGATGACAACGACCTCTTGTAACCCTCCATTTTTTACTGGCATAGCTCCAGAATACCCTTAGCATATTTGTTGCTGTATGAGCTGTTGCTGAGATTGCAAACATCCCCAACGGCAAGAGGCTCTCCGTTTGTCCTGTTCCCACCTTTATGTCGCCATCCAACGCATTGAAGATACATTCATATTAGTGGCCAACTTTGACTATCGTGCGTGTCCTTGGCATACTATTTCCATCATATCCTCCTTTACCTCTGAATGTACTACATTCATTTCTGTGCTCACCTCAAGCCATATTTACGGCGATGTCAATGGCTCATGATCTCAGATAGCCATGGTTGGACTCAGAGGTACTATCCTGTACAACAACTGGCAGGCAACAGATGTTCACCACTCAGGAACAGGCTAAAATTTCATTGTGGGGAGCTTGAATACTCCTAAGTTTCCAGCAGTGACACTGGAGCATGACTAGTTGACTGATGAGTATCTCCTTAGGAAACTCTTCAGAATAGGTTCTCTAACTAATGTAGCTGTGTAATGTGAAAAGGCAAGTGGAAATGTATGTTTCATGAAAGTGCCAAATCAGTTGCCCTGCTGAAGTTGTTGCATGGAGACAGTAGAACTTGGGAAGGGATTGATTGATCAGAAATTCAAAATAACATATATAGGGGTTGTCAAACCAACATAATTACGTAAACAAGTGTCACATGATATGCTGACAATTGAATACATGACATGGTTCCAGCGCGTGCCGCGTACCACCACACCAACAACCGTGTCGTTTGTAAGTGCTGGCCAGCTGGCTGTATATATGCTGCTCAGCCCGTCAGGATGTCTGATCCAGCAAGCCCACGTTCGCAACTCTCATCCCTTAGCAGCATTTCTGTAGAATCTTCCCCCCCTCCTCAGCTCCCCATTCCGACGCGTCGAGTAGCCCAATGCTACGTAGCTCCACCAAGGCTCTCACCTTCTATCAAGGAGCTATACCAGTCTCTGCCAGACCATCTCGGAGGCGATCCGGAATTCGCGCGCAGCGACCTCGATACAGTCGTTGGCGAGTACCCATCGGACAATCAAGACAAACCTTCGCATTACTTTGTGCGTTTCACAGATGGCCTCGCACGCAGGGTCAGTTCCAGTTCGTTGTTACCCTTTTCCCTTTTTGAAGTATAATCTTTAGATCTCGTCGCATACATTCCTTGCCAACCACCGAGACCTTGTTGAGGACTACCGTGCGTTCCTTAGCGTTTCCTTTTGTCGTTTTTCTTAAAGTTTCGTTTAGAGCGCCGGAAGGCGCAGGGTCTCCTTGAGTCTTTTGATCCTGCCTCTGAGGATGTCCACATGTACTGGCGAATGAATGGCAGGATAGCACTCGACAGAGCCAATCGCGTGGCGAACTCACGGTCATCCTCTGAGAGCGATGTATCCGAGTCTCTGCCTCCTTCCGATTCATCTCTCACCGACGACGACGACGACGGAAGCTCTGAAGATGATTACACAGCTTCGACGCGCAAATCTGCTCGTCTCGCCACAGCCCGTACCAAGCTCAAACAAAGCAAGCTTCCATTCAGTCCTAAGAAGTCTCATAGCAATTTCGTACAATCAGAACAATCAATTTCCGACTCCGAGGATGACCTGGGTGGCTACGGTCGGATAGATTCCATTGCACCTAGAAGATCAGCACGGTCTCGAAAGAGCGCTCGCTCTAACCTCGCTGACCATTTTGTCGACGGGGAAGACTCAGACGGAGATACCTATTACGACAGTCCTCGACCTAAATCCAGGGTGAAGGTCGGGAAAACGCACAAAAAGGCACGATCTACTGCAGCCCGTCCTGCTTATGGGCATTTCCGCGACATCAATGATCTTGATTTCGATCCCTACGAGGATGAAGCAACTTCATCCCTACGCAGCCACAGGGATTTCTGCGAAAAATGTTACAAGCATCCTGCTCACAAGGAGTTGACGAAAGTGAAAAGAGCCGGACGCAGGACGAGAGATGATGAAGGTGGATCCGACGACGACGATCCCATACAAGGATTGGGGGGCTGGGTTCGATGGTTTGGATATCCTGTCACTTACACACACTCATCCTATTAACATACATTTACAGCCTCAAATGCCCTGTGGCTGCTCACTGGAAGTGTTTAGCAAAAAGTCAGCGAGAAGAGATTACGCGGGCCGCTTGTGCTCGCGATAAAGATCGATGGAGAGCACAAGCAGAAGAGGCCAGTGAACCATCGCCTGCCGATTTACCAGATCGCAAGGTGCTTGATATCCACCAGACGACTGAGTTCATCTGTGGTCTTTGTATGAAAGGTGGGATTTGCATGGGTTGTTTGGAAATGGCGCTAGAGCCCGACCCATCTATCGTGAACAAGCAACAACCTTTCAGAGCTTCCCTTGAACCTGCCCGAAATGATGTTCCGGATATCCAGATGGTTGACGATACCGTGCCTATCGGAGACGACACCTCATTGCAACCTTGCCGGGAGCTCCTTTTCAGATGCTTTGCTTGCAGGCGACTCGCTCATTATCGACATTTGCCTAACCCGGGGAATGCGGCTTGGGAGGATGTAGATCTCGCAATTTACTACCAAGAGACTGGGTGGCGCTGTGCCGATTGCGCTTCATACATTTACCCGTTGGATAAAATTCTGGCTTGGCGACCTTATCCCCCTGGCGTCGTTGAACCTCCTCCAACACATCTCTCTAATGCTAAGACTCCCCTTCCTCGAGAATACTTGGTAAAATGGGCGGACCGGAGTTATCGACGGACACAATGGGTGCCACACATGTGGTTGGTTTCAACAAACTTGTCGAAACTGAAACATTTCCTTACCGGGGGATCCAAGGTGCCGCTTCTCGATGAACCGGTATCTGACGAGACAGCTATGGATGCGCATAAGGATGACATCAACAAGGAACCGGTTTCATTCGAACCTAGCGCAGACGTTCCTTCTGAAGTCGACCCTTTAACCAGACCGGAGCACATTTCACTCGGTCCTCTGCCCGACGCGGAGCGTCGAATTCCTCCGGCGTGGAAGACTGTTGACCGCGTTCTTGATGTACGGTTCTGGAATCCCTCACGCATGGAGAGGGGTAATAAGAAGGGTTTCGCTCGCGGGGGTCAGGTCAATGGATCCCATCTTAGTTCTGGGGAGCAGCTGGAGCAGGCTTACGCGGTGGGCGAACAGCCTGATGAATCACTGATGGAGGAACCAGATGACTGGTTATCGAGGACCGGGAAAGTGTTATCGGTCGAGCACATCGACAAAGTTATATGGGTATTTGTTAAGTGGAATGACCTAGGGTACGAGGAAGGTCAGCATTCTAGCTTGCATAAAGCGATATTTTCTCATTTTCTTGACAGCAACTTGGGATTCTCCACCTCGCCGCGGTGAGCTCGGGTACGGTGCCTTCGAGCGTGCATTTCGCTACTTCATAGATTCCCGGAAAGTGTTTGTCAAAAAGACCCGAAAACAGATCGAGACCATGGAAGCTCGCGTCGAGAACGGTTATGGGACTCATGCTCTCAAACGAGATTTGGATGAACAGCCTGCTCTTGGGCAGAGCAATCAGCTCAAGCTCATGAAGTTTCAAGTATGTGGCACCCATCGTATCCAATGCTTTTCTCATTCGCCCACAGATCGACGGGTACAACTGGCTTTGTGATAATTGGTGGAATCGGCAGCCTTCCATATTGGCAGATGAAATGGGCTTGGTTTGTCGCTCACTGTGTTCTTTTTGCTTGCTTTGACATTGCCTTCGCAGGGTAAAACGGTTCAGATCGTCACTTTTCTTGGGACGGTGGTCGAAAAATTCGAAGTGGCGCCTGCGCTCGTTGTTGTGCCAAATTCCACGGTTACTAACTGGGTCCGGGAGTTTTCGCGCTGGGCACCCAGACTCAGGGTGGTACCCTTTTTCGGAGAAGCCAAGTCAAGAGATGTGATCATGCAATATGAGTTATTTCATGATGAACCGAAGGGCGAACCAAAATACCACGTTCTGGTCACTACATATGAGACCATTACGAACCCAAGGGACTTCACTACTGTCTTCAAAAGTGTGGGTCGTTGGGAAATTCTAATTGTCGACGAGGGTCAGCGTCGTAAGTGTTTCTCGAACAGCATTGAATCTCGATTTCATTTCTTTTCAAGTTAAAAGTGACAGCAGTCTTCTGTTCAAAAAACTAAATGAGCTCAAGCCAATCCATCGGATTATCATGACAGGGGTTAGTCAAAGATCATTCCTTTTCGGCTTCTTTTTCAAACTACGTTTTCTCAGACACCGTTGAACAACAACATCCGTGAACTTTTCAACCTAATGAATTTCCTTGACTGCGATAAGTGGGGCGACCTTGAGGCGCTCGAGAAGGAATATGAAGAGCTCAGCGAAGACCTCGTGCGCCAATTGCACGTAAGACTGAAACCGTACTTCCTTCGCCGCATCAAGAGCGAAGTACTCCAGCTCCCTCCCAAGGTATTCAATTCCCTCCTCGAGTGATGACCACTAAAATATATGTGGTCAGAACGAAGTCATTGTCCCGCTCTCGATGACCCCACTGCAGAAAGAGATCTATCGGTCAATACTCAGTAAGCTTTGACGGAGTTGTATGGATGGATAATAAAGTTCTTCAGGCCAGAATTTAGACATTCTTAAGCACCTCACGCAAGTATCTACGGTCAAACCAAGTCGCGCAGGGATTGCCAAGACGAATATGAACAACATGCTAATGCAGCTGCGAAAGTAAGTAGTCGTGCAAGTTGCCAATCCATCCTCATGGTCATGGCAGATGCATACAACACCCGTACTTGATCTCGAATGATATAGAGCCCCGCGATCTTCAACCCCACGAGGCTCACGAAAAACTGATCGATGCTAGCGCGAAGCTTCTATTGCTGAGGTCGTTGTTACCGAAACTCAAGGCAAGGGGTCACCGCGTGCTCTTGTTTAGTCAAGTAAGTCTCATTTCTTGGTGCAATCTGGGTGTCTTCAATTGACCTCCCTAGTTTGTAATTGCTCTTGATATCGTCGAAGATTTTCTGAGAGGCGAGAACTACAAATATCTCAGACTTGTGTGGTTATCGACCTTTCTAGTCGACCATAGCTTACCCTTGTTCTCCAGGATGGCGAGACTAGACAAGCGAAAAGACAAAAGGGAATGGATGAGTTCAATCGACCAGATTCGGAATACTTCATATACCTGCTTACAACTCGTGCTGGTGGTGTTGGCATCAACCTCTACACTGCGGATACCGTAATCATATATGACCCGGATTTTAATCCTCACCAGGTCGGGAAAGGTTTTTCTGGTGCTCAATTGTCCAGCTAATTAATTTTACCGTAGGACCTCCAAGTATGAGGATACTTTTCCTTGACCCTTTCTTCCGCTAAATAAGTACCAGGCAATCGCTCGTTCACATCGTTATGGTCAACAAAAGACATGTCTCGTGTTCAAACTTATGGTGAAAGAATCTGCAGAAGGTAAATGCTGCTGCTTCGGGAACCTTTGCGATCTCATAATTTCCTAGAGCGAATCGTGCAGGCAGCCAAGAAAAAACTAGTCCTTGATCATTTGATCGTCCAGAAAATGGATGACAACGAGAATGGCAGCGACGACCTGAGATCGATCCTTACCTTCGGTGCTAAAGCACTCTTTGAGGAAGGAGGTCAGGGTTCGAAAGATATTGTTTGTGCGTAGTGTACCCAAGTCCTTCTTTAAGTCACAACTTAATTACACTTTCAGATACCGACCATGACCTCGATAAGCTCATCGAGAAGACAGAGGTTGAAGGGGAGAGCGCGAACATTAGCAGCGAACCTGGCTTGAACTTTAATTTTGCCAAAGTATGGGCGGCAGAAAACGACACCCTAGAAGACATTGGGGACAGCGTGCCCGACATCGACCATGGAGATTCCTGGGCACAAGCCCTGGAACGTATAGCTGCCAAGAAGTCTGTAACCAAAGAAGAAGAGGTGACTGGTCGTGGAGTTCGTCGAAGGGCTGCTGCCGCTTTCCCTCAGGTTTGCCCAAAATTTTTTGCAGTATTCAGCTGCTGATCTATTCCAGCAACAACTGGACTTTCTAGAGGGGCTGGAAGACACGCCTGCCAAGGTGAAAGGCAAAGGCAAAAAGAAGGGTCGATCACTGAAATCCAGGACGTCGTCCGAGTCTGATGCATACGATGGTTCTGCTCATCATGGTGCCAGTGAAGACACAGATGACACAACGGAGTCAATGGATGTCGAACAAGACCCTTTCTCCGCCCTTGCATCGCCCAAGAAACAACGACGTAGCCCTTCTGCTCCGTTTCTAACTGTACGGTCTACACCAATTCTTTCAGCAGAATGTGGTCTTTGTGGAAACGTTCATGGACCTGGTGCCTGCAGTATGCTGGGCACTTCCTCGAATCTCATGGAGTACAGAGAAATCTTGATGAATCATACTGTCGATGAACCCTGGGAGTACAGAGTGCGTATTGGTCCCTGCATTGTGAGTGTGATGTTGAAGCAATACATGCAGAAAGCCGCAATAGAGGCGATAGAGCAAACGTTATACAATCGAGGTCACGGTCATCTATTAGCCGGACAACCTCTCAAGCTTGTGCCAAAACCGGGATCTCATCCGATGTCCGTGAAGATCGACGGGTCAAGTAGACGTGATGAAGCCATCCCGCTGCCAGTAGCGTTGCCATCCAAGCGTATGTCTTCGCCTGGTGGAGTACCTGAGAGTTCCTCGAAGAGGCGGAAGCAAAACGGGTCGTCTAGTTGCCCAGTATGTCTTGGACCGTACCACCATCTCGAGAATTGCCCCGTCTTCCACCAGGATACCCAAGGGTTCGTAAAAGTTGAACAGGATTAGTGGCTCTCCTGACTTGGCTCTAGTGTCCGACTACTATCTGAGGACCCGTCTCAAACGCTGGTAACTAAGGAACTCCGACGTATTCTCGAGCAGCGCAAGCGAGCGAACCTGGCCATTGACCCTCACAAGTGTTCCGAGTGAGAAAGACTTAAGATAGGCAATGCTGTAATCTGGGTAAACGTATCTACTGGAGCTACCGTATTGTACGTACTACTGTATGACCAAGTCGTTATTCTGCTTGTGCAAGTTGGGCATAGATATCATACTCCGACGCTTAGTACGGTACGTAAACGGATGACTCCTCTTTGTACGAACCTTTACATTTTTCCCTCACCATCATCTTGTGAGATTCGTCTTGAACTACACTGTCGCCGGGCAAGGTTCTCTGGCAAAAATAAATACCACTACTAATCGAAAGTCCAGCATCACCTGCCAGGCTGATGGTTCTTACTCCTCGTCTTCGCACATACAACATCGCAGATCCATCGCCCATGGAAATAGAAACGGCTTCTGAATCTGGGACAAACCCAAGCTCGCGCAAACGGCAGCGATCCGTGACGTACGATGCACCCCCAGAAGATTTGCCAGAATTGCCCAGGCTTTCGGGAGAGATTTTGCTGGAAGTGTTTACTCATAGATCCCTGCGACTTGCATGCCACGCTAAATATCGCGACAACGAACGTCTATCGATTCTTGGGACCCATATATTGGAGATGGTGACGACACAGCTACTGTTTAATAGGAAACCGATGTTGACGAGGAACGAGATTGAGGTGAGCACGACTGCCATGAAATCACAGTGTCATGAGACGATGGTATAGGAAGGCACGAAGACAAAGGCTACTGTCAGTGGACATCATTGACACATGGGCGAATTTTTATCAATTACGAGATGAACTACGCTACGACCCGTCGTTTCAATCATCAGTAGGAGAGGCCGAGGTAGGTGGTGCGTCTGTCCGATCTGGCGAGAGCTGCGGTACTGAACTGGAAATACAGCAAGGTCGTCTGCTCTTTCTTGCTTATCTGGGTGCAGTCTTTAGCGAGCGTGGACTGATGGTTGTCCAACAATGGATTGGAGCACTCTTACGATTATCGGTCAATGTGTTCATGGATGGAACCTCGGTTGAGCTTGGACCCGTGGACTTTGAGGAGCAATCTGGGAAACGACCCAAGGTTGAAGAGTGGACGCAAGGCTTCTCGACGCAGCCGTTACAACATGCACTGCCTAGTTTGCCTGCCAGTTACAAACCAACACACTACAACCCATACACTGAGAGCACCGGATCTTTACCCCCACCCCCACCCCCACCTCCGCCAAGCGTACCTCCTCCAATACAGCCACCCCCACCAAAAGGGATGCCAAGTTACGGGAATCCACTGGCGCCAGCGCAACCGCACCTTGCCTTTTTGCCACTATTTAACCAAACAGCGATACAGCGAGGACTAAGCATTGGGTACCCTGCGACATTCTCTGGACCGCCGCACGCAGGAAAATGGAATGTGACTTGTGTCGGTGAGCGAATGCGTTCCGTGCCGAAGTGAGGAGGACTGAGTGATAAACAAAGTGAACGGGATAGAGAAAGGCAAAGGGAGCGGACCGAGCAAGCAACTGGCAAAAGAGGAGGCGGCGAGAGCGGCGTACTATGCGATGGGATGGGCACCTCGTGCGTGTTGTTTTATCTTAGTGGGTTTATTCGTACTGACGCATCGGCATCTATGGTTAGGTGGGTGATGTAGGGAGGTGGTCGAGACAAAGGGGGATGTCCTAAATAGGAATATTACTTCGTGTTCGTGGGAAAGTGTGCTTACTCATGCAAAGAAGTTGCTGCCGAATGTTTTACCCGAAGATACGAGTAAACGAGTTGCCCATTGACGTCCAGGTAGAGCGAGCTTTTCTCCGTCCTCCCCATCCTCCTCGTCCCCACCGTCCCACAACGCACGCCATGATGCGTGATGCCCATACTGTGCCGTCCGTGTCGATGTCGAACCTTGCCCTCTCCGAGCCGATGCACATCGACCTGACTCGCGAGGACGATGTCTCCCCGCCACCATCAACACGCGCTCATCTCGAAGCCGACGTTGGACCTGTACAGACGCATCCTTTCTCCTCCTACCCGCGCGCTGCTTTATCCCACGCGACCCCGACGCTGCACGCCCCGACCTATCGCCCCGTCTTTCCTGTTCCTTCGCTCCCTCGTCCTCATCAACACCTCCCCCCGCATCAAAATGGCTCCCCTTTCATTCATCCTTCCGCAACACACCCACTATCCACACATTCAACACACAATGTCATTGATCTCACACATTCCCCCTCTCCCCCTTCCTCCCCGCTTCCCCTTTCCGCCCAACTCCCAAACAATGTCGCCCCAAGAACACCCGTTTGCATTGGACAGCTCACAGTCACTGCGTTGGTTCTCTATCCGGTTTCGTATCTTCAAACCCATGATCCGACAAAGGCGGAAGCTGATTGGGCAAGCGTGCGTCTTCAGTACGAGCACAATCCTCACAAGCAGCCTGGCACAACGGAAACCATTCATATTAAAACGCCACACATCAAGTCCCCCGCCGGCGAACTCATCCAGGGTGAGGCCTTTGGCGTTGTCGAGCAGAAAGTAGCGGCCCACCTTGGCCCGATGTTAGGAAAAGGACTCATCCGATTAGACGCCAAAGTGCGGCGTGGTATGCCAAACGTGAGCACCTTACCTTTGGGATTGGGTACCGCTGGAACACATCTCTTTCATCCCATCGCAGCTCCCCATCCTTCCGTTACAGATGCTTGTTTACACTCCCAAGGGGAACATAACCGTCGTCGGAAATTATCTTCACCAGTGTGGATTGTTACTTGATCACCCGTCCCCTCTGTATGACACCCATCGAACCACTAACTATCATTATTGCAATCCTCACAATCCCCCTCCCGGAGGACACCGGCAGCCTTTACCTCCCATCCGTCCTGGTTACTCAGGTCCAGGAGGCAGTAGTTCTCGCTGGAGTGCACCTTCAGTGACTGGCAAGACACTTGAAATTCAGCGTAGTCAGGTAGAGGAACTCTTCAAGAGCTTGCAAAGCGGAGATGAACTCCCAGAGACTGAACCTGGTACTTTCATTCATAGTCCTTGCTTGTCGCCGCCTCATCCAACTGACTTGTTTCATTTTATGAAAAGTATATGAAGTTGGGACGCCTCTTTATCCCCATCAGAAGAAAGCGCTCACTTTCCTTCTTGAGCGTGAACGCGAGAAACATAGTGATGGTCGCTACTCCTCTTTGTGGCAGGCCAGGGTGAACCCTCATTCGGGACAGCGATCATGGTTCCATATCGTGACTCAAAGGGAGCTCTTGCACGAACCACCAGAAGCGAGAGGTGCTATTCTTGCTGATGATGTGCGTTTATCCTACCCAATGATCGTATTACATAATGAATATACACTTCTCATACATCTTGCTGCTAGATGGGTCTTGGCAAGACGATCACATGCGTCTCCCTCATTGCTGCCACTCTGGATGCCGCCCGTACTTTCGCTACTTCCCCGTTACCTCCCCCTCCCCCTCCTCCAGACAGAAACTTCCTCGAGGATACGCTGTCCGCTGCCCATTTCTCTGGCAGTGTTTGGGGAATGCCCACTGCATCCGACTCTGGAAAGGGCAAGGGAAAGGCAGCAAAGGCTCAGGACAAGGCAGAAGCCGAATACGCGCGTGCATGTCGTATCAAGGTCAAAAGTCGAGCGACCCTTATCATTTGTCCTCTATCAACGGTGTCGAACTGGGAAGATCAATTCCGCGAGCATTGGCGAGGAGAAGTCTCTGTAGTTGGAGGTGGCGGAATCACCTGCTCTGTGGCCACCAACATGTCTGGTACTGTTACACCACCCTCTCAGACGACGCTTTCCCAGCAAGATTCCAGTTCCGAATTGAAACCATTCTACCGTCCTACGGGTGGTCGTCCATTGCGAGTATATATATACCACGGGAATGCGCGTAGGCCAGACCCAGCTTTCCTGGCCGACTTTGATGCCGTTATCACAACCTATGCAACGCTGGCTTCTGAGTACTCAAAACAAACGCGGAGCATCACTTTTCTGGAAGCCGATGAAGAAGAGGAGGGCGATAGTGATGGGGGATTCCAAGGTGTCGAGATCGACGAGAACGGAAATCAAGTGGTACGGTTACCAAAACCAAAGCGGGCAGGCATGAAACGAAAAAAGTCTTTTTCTAATGTTGCTGTGGAGGCCACCAGTGCTCTACAAACCATTCACTGGTTCAGAGTTGTCCTTGATGAAGCACAGTATGTCCTTGCAAACAACACTCAGATATCGCAAGCTCATTGTGGCCCAGCTCTATAAAGGAGACTGCAACTGTGGGCAGTCGTGCCTCATGTGATTTGGCTGCTGACCGTCGTCTTTGCCTGACGGGAACTCCTGTCCAGAACAAGCTGGACGACGTTTACGCCTTGATCAGATTTTTGCGTTTAGAACCCTTCGACGACAAGAATGTCTGGACAGAATTTATCGGAACGCCTGTCAAGTACGGGCAGTCATTGGGCGTTGCCCGACTGCAAACCATCATGAAGTGCATTACCCTCCGTCGCACCAAGGAAACAGAAACTTCTGACGGAAAGAAGATTCTCAATCTTCCTCCTCGTCGAGACGAATTGCGGTATCTCAAATTCGATTCGCACGAGCAAACAATCTACGATCAGTTCTTCACGGAATCCAAAGCCGAGTTTAACGAGTTGTCAAACAAAAATGAGGTCATGAAGAATTATGTGGGGATTCTGCAGAAGATTTTGCGCTTGCGGCAGATTTGTGATCATTTTGAACTTGTCGAGGGCAAGGGATTCGGAGACATTCAGCCAACGGAACCCAGCAGCTATGAGGACCTCGCGGCTGCGATTGAACGGGAAGGTCTTAACCCGACACGCGCTGCCGCAATTGTTGCACTGCTCAGGGAAGCGGCGACAACGCAGTGCGTTGAATGTGGCGACGAACTTTGCATTTCCATGGACGCGCAGCAAATCGCTGAGGGCGGGGTATGTGTGGACGACGGTCCATCAGCAGCCAAGCGCGGACGGAAGGCAAAGGGGACACCATCTCGCGCCTCGACACGGACCAATAGCCCCTCAACCTCTTCTCTCGTATTGACACGCTGTCAGCACCTTTTCTGCCTTGCATGTTATCGGTTGTGCGTATGTCCTGGGTGGCCGGACGTGCCCCCTAATACCCAACGGTCATGTTCTGCTTGTCAAACCGGACTTTCCCCTCAAGACGCTATACAAGTGCGGCCTGATTGTCACCCTCAAGACTTGTCACCCAAGAAGAAATCCGGGAAGCGGGAAAAGAAGCCAAAGGGGACCAGCCCAGAGAAATTCATCCCATCAACGAAGGTCAAAGCCTTGCTTAGTGATCTTATCCAATTCTCCAAGGCAAATCCGTATTCTACCAATTATGATCCTGACTCGATCGAAGTGGAGATGGTAGATGGCCAAGGGAAACGGGTTGATGATGGAATCATCAAGACTGTGGTGTTGTGAGTATTAATTCTCTATACGAGAAAAAGCTAAATGTGGCCACTAGTTCGCAATGGACCACTATGCTCGATAAGTAGGGTGTGCACTGCTTTTTTACGAGTCCGTCTTCATGATGCTTTTTCAGGATTGAAGAAGCACTGGATGCTGCTGGAATTCGTTATGAGCGTCTAGATGGCACTATGAAACGTGATGATCGGACGAGAGCTATGGACGCCCTCAAATATGACCCTGCTTGCGAAATCTTGCTTGTTAGCCTCAAGGCTGGTGGAGTCGGACTGAACCTCACTGCTGCACAGAGAGTCTACCTGATGGACCCTTACTGGTGTGTACTCCCTTCCTTTTTTAAAAAAAAACAATATTCGTCCATGAGCTTGAGAACCTGCCACAGGAACCCAGCGGTAGAGAACCAGGCTGTTGACCGTATCGTGCGTCGTCGCCCGATATACATTTACTACACCCTAACCCACTATTTAAATTACAGCACCGTCTGGGCCAAACACGTCCCGTCACGACCGTCAAACTTATCATCGAAAACTCTATAGAGGACCGCCTGCTAGAAGTTCAGCGGAAAAAGACTGAGCTGGCCAACATGACCTTGGGACAGAACTTCAGCAAAGCTGACATGCTGCAACGGCGAATGGAGGAGTTGAACCAACTGTTTGGATCATAAATTATGTCAATTGATGCATCGCTACGTTTTACTTTGTCTCGTGTAATCCTTACTCGTACAGCAACCTGGTTTTAATTATGAATAGACTACTTGGGGAACTCACAGCCTACGCACCTCGACAACTTCAGAACGCGATTTGGGTTGCGGTCTTCCGTCGCCAAAAGGCGTAGACAAACATTTGGCTGACGAAAAGACCAAGCGTTATTCCGATGGCAACCCGAATCATGCGTAGAGCTAAAGAGAACCCTGATGAGTACTGCTCCGTCGAGCTCGGGTCGGTGTCGATGAGCCCTCCTCCCTGCGCGATGCCAGACTACAAGAAAACTGTGAGAGGCAAGCACAGCACTATCCGTCCACGTACGGGTACAAGGAAAAGAACACCTGTGACCATCGAGGTAAATGCCGCCCCGTGAACGATCCGTGAATAAAAATTTCCAAGTAGACCGATGATCAAGGCCCCGAAAGCGGAGACCAGGTCACCGTTATCGGGTAAGAAGAGGTTACCGAGCTTATTGGCGACGAACGCCAAGCATGCCAAAATGACCATCACCAAAAGTTGCCAGCTCCACAATTTCTGCATGTTTGCCAGTGACGAAGCAACGGAGTAAGTCGGAACAAGGGCCGGCAAGAGCCACCACGGAAGAGGTTGTCGCCACCACGGCCAGCTTGGATCTCTGTGACAGCCTTGGGAACGCCGTTGGTCATTACGGGTACACAAGAGGTAGTATCATGACTGTACCTCTGAGCAAATAGTTCCTGTCAAGGGACGCAGCTTTGGCGAACCCAAATACAGCCTCTCTAAGTGGAAAGGTACCATTCTCGGCCTGAAAAACGCCATGTAGCATTCTATAAGTTGGAGTCTGGTTCCTCTCGATGGCTCGCCGTGCGCGGGGATCGATCACAAGATAAATGTCGGATCCAATGGCCAATCCGAAACCCTAGCAAAGCAAATTTCAATGTCAGAAAAGTTGCGGAACCAAATTATTCCAACCTACCAAAAAGAGAGTGTATATGATTGCGTAAACCATTCTTACAGATCCACAGAGGATGTTGCGCGACGTGAGTTCCAGAGCGCTGATGACTATTGAAGGGTCATTCGGTGGATATTACCCGTGTGAAGTCCGAATCACTCACGTATTGTGAAACCCGGTAGGATGAGAACGACGCCAGCGGCGGAGATGGCGTTGTAACAAAACAGATCCCCAGGGATCGTGCTCAGTGCTCGTGAGACGAAGGAAACAATAATCGCGATCGATATCCTGTGTCCGTTATGCAGGAATGCCTTGCTACCGGTCGATCAATGACTCACTCGTAAACATTTGCATACGTGGCACTCCTTGATGCAGCGTTGAGGCCCAAGTACTGGAGAACGCACGCACACAGTCCGGATATCCACATATCGATGATAGAACCTCCGAAAACCATGGCGGATATCATGGCAGCCGTGAGAAAGGCAAAGAGACAGCGTGGCCAGAGTGAGTAGATAGTGCGAGCGCCAAGTATCTCTCTGAGCTCGTGTGTTCCGTCTTCGACCGAGATCTTGTCGTGTAGCACCCTGCGATAGACGAGGTGAACCTCGTACAACGGAGTTAAAGCGATTTGACCCTTGGCCTTGACAAAGTGAGTTTCGACCGTGGCCACGTCTTCATCACCAAACGTGACGATGATGACATCTGGAATATGCACAAAGGCTGCCTTCACGCCAAGTATTCTGGACGCTGTGCTCAACTGCGTGTCGATGCGGTGAGACGGTGAGCCAAAGGTCAGCAAGCATTTTGCCAGTGTGAGCATGAACATGCGGCGCTTGTCGAGATCTAGATATCGTGTCATCAACCCAACATGTGCAAGTTTCAAGGACATACCTTGTACATGCTTGACAATTTTCGCCTGTCTCTTGTTTCGTTTCATGACGCTGAGTCTTTGTTTCCCTCCTCTATAAAACCCTTGACCTTCCAAATCTACAAGATGCGGTGCGCTCCCGAGGGCGGAAGCGGCCAGTGCTGCATGATTGCGAGGACCATTGTCCCGAAGAGTGTCGAAGGCGCTCGTCCAGTTTGGTCGCGACTGTGAAGTCTTTGCTTCGTTAAATAATGCGTCATCGAGTGATGGCAGGCCTTTCGAGCGACCAGGCAAGAGAGATAAGAAGCTCCTCTTGGTGTGCCCTCCAGCTTCTGCGGGGTCGTCAAAGGGCTGGTTGGATTGTCGCATCCCAGGCCGAGGGTGAGCGGAAGGAGTGGTCGCGGGACTCTCAGGATTGGTTGGCGTCCAAGGATGGTCGGTCTTTCCAGATATCTCGTGGGGCTTGGGCTGCATCGCCGACGGACTACTCGACATGACAAGGCAGAAGCGGGAGACACAAGAGGTTGTCAGCGAGGACAGGATGCCATCCTATTTAGACTGGCATGGATGGACCAAGTTTAAATCAGACCAGTCCATAACAAAACCTGCTCGAATATCATAGATCAGTCGGACACGGAAAATGACGAGAAGAAATACGACTTGATCCTGCACGCTTTTACCCAAACACTGCGATATATCACTGGGGTAGATGGAAATATATATCGGTTTTCGGCATGATTGTACAGGACGAAAGGCATACGACAACAATACTAGACATTGTGCTGATAGCCAGGGTAGATCTGAGGATTTTACCATATTTGTGGGGCAGGAGGGAGATAATCTGTAGGGAGAAGAAAGGCATTCATGCCCTGCTGCGAGAATGTGTTGCCGCCTAAGCTTTGGTCAGATATCCAGACGGGCAGTTGTTCGGTGGATGTCATTTCAAATCCCCTCCAGATGCTATCCACATCAGTGACGTGGTGGGGTATCACTCCCATTTGCATTTGGGGTATCGCTTCGGTGTTTGCAAACGACGGATCATAAGTAGGTGAAAACGACTCGTGGGTCATTACGCCCAGATGCTGCTGCTCAACGAGCATGGGCGTAGTGCGTTGAGGTTCACGGGGAATCGTCGGAGAGTGCATATTAGACGCAGTTTTCCGTTTCTGCCCTCTCTTCAGCATGAGCTGGAGTGTTAGGGCATAGCGCTTCCCAGGGACTGGATAGATAACGTCAGAAAATTGCACAGGCGCAAACAAACACTTACTTTGAGACATCAATGCCGCCAATCGCTCGACCTGTGGTCGCACGTCCTGTACGTCACAATCATTCGGGCTGAAAAATTGAATTGATTGAGGGCTCAGGCTTGTACTAGTGGCGCTTACAAAAGGCGGGACAGTCTGAGAAGAAAAGTGGCAGCAAAAGTGGCAGTAGCGTGAGTGTAGTGGACGGCTACGAGGGGTTACACTTTTGCAAGCATGCGGGGACATTTCAGCTCACCGTATTTCATGCCTTCGCTATATGAAGGAGAGTTGACGGTGATGTCTAGCCCCTGGCGTGCGATCTGAATGGAACGAATAGCGAGATCCCTCTGTGCTCTCGGCATTTTCTGCACATCTTCCGGACCATTGATGCCCCGCAACGCCGTTGCATTGTGAAACAATTCCGCATGTAACTTTTGAATTTGTAGGCTCTGACGATAAAAGGCTAACGACTGTGTTGTGGTAACTGGACACCAGCCCTCAAGAACCACGACTCACCTGCATCTTCATATTTTTGAGAAAAAACCTGGTCCCATGTGTTGTACCAGTTTTGAAAATCTGAATCGGCACGTTGAAGGACGTCGAACGTAACTTCATCCACGGGGCGATCGAAAGGTGAAAGTTGGTTGTTGACCCTTTCTCGAATTGCCATGAGCTCCACAGTGGAGACGAGGCGCATATCATCCTCGATGGCAAGGGGATGTTGTAAAAGCAGACGACATTGCCAAATACTCTCATCGTCCTTGAGGATAGCTGGACGGCCGGTGCCATAGGACAACCTGAAGAGTCGATTACGGTCGTGGCTTCGGTGTCCATGACAAATACTCACTGGTGCTCGAAAAGGTACAGACAAAACCATGTGCGGGAGGCGATGATGAGATCGCGGTCTTCGGAACCGTCCATGATCTTCGTTCGGTTCTGCATCCGGCGAAGCAACTTGGGCCATGCCTTGTGTAGTGCTATCAGAATTGTGAGACCGGCTTCAGACAAACATGAGAGAGTACGCTGACAAAGCTCCATTGCCATCCGCACGGCATGACCACCACTCAACCAGCCATTGTCCGACCAACCTGACACTAGGACTGCAAAGGAGTTACATCGCAAAAAAAAAGTTCGATGATATAACTCACTCATGGCCTGAACGGCTTCCACTCGTGCCACGGGGGAAAAGAGAGTAGCACGGGAAATGTTCTGGACTGCATCCAAGCATCGATTGTATGCTTCACTTGGTGTACCTGGAGAATAAATTGTGAAAACGCTCGAATTATCAAGGGTAGACTGACCTCCTCCATCACGCACGCGAGCGCCGACCATGCAAATGGCATCTACTGCAAACGGAGAACGGTGGTGAAGGGCGTCAAAGGTGTCGACAGCAGAATCAAAAACGGGTAGGAATGTAGAGCAGCCGGCAAAAAATCTACCCACGAATATTAATTGCGACGCAAGACAGGCAAGACAAGAGCATACATTCGAAACAAGTCGCGAGCCTCGTGCTCGGGTACAAGGTTCTGGGTGACGACTGCGCGGATGAGTGTTGAGGCTTGTGATGGATGAAGCTAGACACTTACCGTCGGGGAATACCATTCCACGTGGAACTTTGTGACGAATTTTTCTTCTTTTAGTGGGACGACTCTGTTGGTCGGAGGAAGGGGTTCTGGCCCTACTCTGAGGTTCACTGCTCGCTTCGCCGTTCTCCTAAAGGAGGCATTATGGTTTGCCGAAAGAGAGACAAGAAGGGCACGGACCTTGGCAGCCCTCTCGATTGCGACGTCAGCGAGGCCGCGCAAGACCTCCCAAGGTGCGACTAGACCAGAAGCTGGCAATTCGCCATTGTCGTCGTCCTCGGCATCGGAGGAGTCGGGACTGGTGACATTGGATGGTGGGAAAGTACGCTTTGCGCCGGGAGGGACCTGATATGACCTGGTAGCGTGAGAGCGCTGGGTATCGTCAATATATCGTACGGTGGAAGGGCCAATCGCGCCAATCGCGCCGATGGTTGAAAACGGAGGCAGAACGGCAGCCGAAGAAGAGCCAAAGGAATAAGGCTGACCAGCAGAGTTGGAGTATGAAGAGGAGGGCTGCGGGGAATGGAAGTCGCTGGTGACATGGGGTGGGTGAGATGCAGAGGTCCGGATGTCTCGAGAGGGGGGGTTGAGGATGGGTGGCATGGCGGAATGGTACGAGGCTGGTGATGGAGGGCGGCGGTGTATGGTGGAATCGCTGATGTGAGAGCCGTTTGGGGTCGCGGAAACAGGAGGGGACGCGATAGCGGGAGCGGTGGGAGACTGAGCATATTGACCCTGAGAGAATGCGGAGGGAGAGCGATGGGTAAAGGGTGCTGTTCCGCGCAAATGAGCTACGATTTCGAGGAGGGTGTTCTGAATCGCGGCCTGGGTGACTCTGATATCTGCGACGTGGGCCTCGAGACTGCGAATTCGTCTGGATGGGGGGTGAGAGAGAGGGAAGGGGTGGAAGCGGAGGGGACGTACTCGAGACCTGCTTCGCCGGTGAGGGTTGCCTCTCTCGAGGGTTTCTCAAAAAGACACTCGAGTCCTGCATGGCGGCACCTTCGACAGGGGGGGTTGTCAGCGCCTTCGCAGCGCATCTTCTGTTTACGACAGGCATTCTGTGTAGGGTGAGTTGTAGGAGGAGGGAGAGCGGGGAAGAGAGCCTACACAGGCGCCTTTTTTTCTGGCAAGTGAGCTGGGGGAAAAGGGAGAGGGGGCGAATGTACATACGGGGGACGCGGTTGAGTGTTTTTGGCTTCACGTCTTGTTTCTTTGCTGGATCGTCTTGCATGTTGTTGTTGAGAGAGGGGAACGAGCAAACAATCGTCAACCAAAACTGCCAGCGGCGTGTGTCTAGACGTGGCGACTCAACAGGGACGAAGTGAACGGACGAGAGCAGTCGGTTCATCACGTGGCTGAAAACATGTTGCTCTCCCTCATCTCTCACATCCTATGGTACGTCGAATTGCTAGTCTCAACGAATGAATGAATGAATGTATCATCATATCACATGCAGCGCTTGGTTCGCGTTCGCACTCCCATCCTACGCCACCTACAAGGCCATCGCCCATTCTGCCTCCGCTGACACCCTCCAGGCACTTTCCACGTATTGGACTGTCATCGGTGCGTTCATCGCATTCGAACACACCCTCGGTCTTTTCTTGTCTTGGTCAGCCATTCCTTTTTCATCCGTCCCTTCCCTTCTGAAACGATATCCCCAAGGTTGCCCTTCTACTGGGAGATCAGAACCATATTCCTCTTGTACGTCTCCCTCCCCCAGACCCAGGTTCGTCCTCTTTTCAGACCATATCCCCTCTCCCTTCACATCCTCCTCCAGGGCTCTCTCTACATCTACAAATCCTTCTTGGAACCATGGCTCTCAAAGAACGAGCAAGACTTTGATCTCGCTATGGCTTCTGCACACACCAACGCCATTACCTTTTGCCGCACCCGCTTCTCCGCCCTCTTTGACCTCGTATGGAACGTCGTGAACAAGACCCCCACCACCGGAGAAAAACCTGTCCACCCAGCCGACCATATCAAGGCACTCTGGGCTGCATACGCACCCTCCGTCTTGGCCGCATTCGCTCCAAAGGACACAACCGACGTCCACGTCAACAGCACAGACGCACACTCGTCCAACTGAGATATCCCCGAGTTTGATATTCGTTTCAACCATCCTCTTTTCCCACTTCCGTTATTTATCCTAGTCTTGTATTCCATGCTAGATAGACTTTTACGAATCGAGTCGGTGCCTCTTGAAGGCAACCTCTACATCGCTCGTGCTATACTCCATCGAAATACCGCTGTCTGCATAACACTCTCTGATCCTCCCGCTGAAGCTCTCAGTCATTCGTTGTAGCTCTTCTTCGCACGCCTTCCATACTCCAACCATCACCGTGCCCGCTGCGATCCCACTGCTCTCTTCTCTCGTCGTTGTCTCCTCCGCTTCCGTAAAATGCTTCTCCACGCGTCGAAAAAGTACGTCAATGTGCTTCCGCACGTCCTTGCCGTCAAACTCCTTGAGCACTTTCTTCAACGACGATTTACTATAATGAGAGTTCTTCTGCACTTCACTCGGCGCAGTTGTCTGTAGCAGCCTCTCCAGTCCCTCAAAAAATTCCTGTAATTCCACTGTTAACTCGTCTCCCCCCACAGACAAGATCTACTCACAATCAACTTCGTAAACGGTCTCCTGAGCACGATCCTCACGTATGCTCCCAGGTTCTCGTTGTAGATAGTCTCGGCCTGCTTCAGGAACCCAACAACGGATCCAGTTTCCAACTGTGACATCTCTGCAACAAAATAGTGCATGTTTTCTGCGCACATCAATCAATCTCATCAACACGTTCCTGCTTCTTCCACTCACCAACGATCAACACGTGATAATTGAGCTGGCCCTTGTCTTCACTATCACCATCCAATGTCGCCATGTGCTTCAAACATTCAAACATGCTGTGCACAATTTTCTCGTATGCCGAGTCAACGTGGCCCCGGATCTCCAGTCCGTCCGCCCCGATCAGCTGTTGCTCGACGCGCCCCACGTAAACTGGGAAATACTTGACAAAGTGAGCTACCCCTTTGCGTTTCTTACTCGTCAGTTTCGTTTCATCAACCATCTTGATTTGTTGGTTCTGAACCCGCGTGAAAAACCAACCACAAGTCATCAGTCAGCTTTGCTTACAATGTGTCGATCAAACGCTCCCTTGAGCCGCAGATGCTGTTTTTCCAGTATCTGAAGGAAAAACGCGTTGCCACGTTCACCAGCATCCACCAGGAATCGTTCAAGACATGCGATAACCCCGACCACCTGTCTGTTCCTGACTTGAGCGCACGCATGCACATCAACAAGGCACATACTCACAGTGCATCCTTGGCAACGGCGAGATCAATCCATTGCTTCACCTCCGTGAGGAGGAAACCAAATATCAAGTCCATGGCTCCACGAACTAGCTTCGTCGTGGATTGATTGAGACCTGCACTCCTAGCTGCCTGCCGTCGAAAGTAACTGTCCAGACCGGCATAATCAGCAAAGGTTAGACATGCGTCGTTGATCTGAAGAAAATCTGCGATAAAGTCGCCTTCCCGGTAAATCTGAGGCGCGATTTGCTCCAAGATATAACCGAGGGCCTGTATCCGAGTGAGAACGAGACGCGTATACAATCGAGGCACCAACGTCAGCTGCCCCATACTCTTCGCCCGCTTGCCCCCCTCGTTCTCGCTCCCGAGTCCGTGTCTCCACCGGGCCACGTACAATCGTGCCCGCACGGCGAATGGCACCAGATCTCGCACTTGTGTGATTCGGTGCAAATCCTGAAAGGTGAATTAAAGTGACAGGCAGAGACAACCCAACGACCTACCTTGTTCCACTTCTTCCTCGGGCGTCTTTTTCAACAAGCCGGCATAAATCGTGAATAAGCCCTTCATCTGGGTGTTGTGAAGGTCGCTGGCCGCTGAGAAGTATGCCTGACAAACGGTTATTTTCAGAGCCCCACGCAACAAGGTGACATACAGCACAAAACTTGGAGTACACAGTTTCGTCCATCTCCTTCAGATACAGCAAGAGGCCAGCATACCTGCCCAGGTAGGTCTCCATACCTTGATGGTTGTGTATAATTGGTCGTCCACGTCCTTTCGGTCGAGAAATTCCGCCGTTATCATCAAGAATGAGTTTGGACTTGCAATAATATGAGTCTCTTGCAGCGCATCGCTAGATAGTGACCAAACTGACCTGCGCGACTATCATGATGGAGAGATAGTCAAAAATGCGTTTGCAAAACTGGGCATTGTACGTCCTGTACTCATCCAGCCTTTCCATGGTGGCTGCCATTTCTGAGGACAAAGATCAGCCCATGTAAACTTTCTGGGCAAATGAAGTTCCAACCTCTATCTTGACTAGCCTGGAGTGCTTTATAGAGTTCCGTGGCCGCTTCTTCGAGTCGTGCGATTCCAGTTTGTTTCTCGAGAGACTCTTGGGTGAGTGTGAGCAACGCTTCCTGACTAACTTGGACTGTTTTCTGAGTGCCCACGACGTCAAAACATGCAGTGGGGGGGTGTGATATGGGCTACACACGAGCAGATTTTCGAGTTCACTGAGAAGTAAGCCTTGGTTTTGCGTTTGAACCTGTAATCCACGTCGTTGCGACTGGATGAAAGATATGTCGTCTGCCACAGCCTATCACCCCGATCAGAACAAGACGACAAGTATCGCCGTGGTTTACCTACGTTCAAGTGGATCTTGTATGAAGACAACAAGCTGTCCATTGCGTCGACTTCTCCCAGAGCCTCGTCCAGATATTTGATGACGAGGTTCACCCGATCGTCAGATTCCAAAAAAGAGTGTATGTTGGCCTAGCGAGCAAGTCGTTTGTCAACCTAAAACGTTCCCAAGTCAGACAGCCAACCTTGTCCAATGCCATGAGCTCATCAAGCAAGCGAGCTTCGACCAAGTCTGCGGCACCCCCCGCAGACTTTCGGCTGAACACGTCGTCACTTGCCCATTCATAACCTTCAAGCATTTCTTCTACACTGATCATGGTTGCTTTTGCGGTCTCCTCTGCGCCTTCGTCATCCTCTTCTGGACCCCAGTCACCTGCTACGAGCCGGTCGAGGGCAGCTTGATTTGCAGGATCGAAGAACGAGACGCGGTTGGCGTGTTCTCGGCGCATCTGCGTGTTCTCTTGAGGCTTTGGAGTCACGGTGCGGGAAAGTGGCTTGTATGCGGGTGATTCGGACGCAAGACGTGGTGTTTCAGTCTGATGCGCCCAAGATGGAATTGCCGTACGCGGCAAGTCGAGGGATGGCTTGGCAGGCGCGTGAGTTGGAAATGACGGACGCGCAGAGGCAGGATGGGGACGAGCGGGCACGAGACTGGATGGAAGCGCCATCGCGGGGCCTGCGGCGGAAGGGGGAGATGTTGTGATGGATGGGCGACGGCCGATTCTTGGTCTCAAGACACTGGGCACATTGACCGACGGGGATTGATGTGACGAGACGGGAGGGGAAGGTGGACGGAGACCTGAAATGCCTGATACTATGGAGTCCCGTGTGGAATGATAACCCACAGGTGATGCGGAACGTGAGGAGGTCTTGAGGATGTGAGAAGAATGCGGAGTTTGGAGAGGTTGTGCATCGTCTGTGGGGGGGCGAATTGACAACGAAGGATCGTCTAGCGGGTCACTGTCTGCGGTAAAGCTGAGGGATGGCTCGTCCACGCCGACGAGATGGAGGGGGGTATCGATGAGAGAACGGAAGAGATCGACGGTGGCTCTGACGAACGCGGACTGATCGGCAGAGTTTTCTGTCTGCCACTTGTACGTCCTGGCGAGGGTGATGTTGAACGAGGACGACTGATGGTGGAACGTGAACCGAGGGCGAGTGCGAGACGAGAGAAGACGTACGCTGACGACTTGTATGCCTCTGAGCTCCGCGAGCTTCCAGGTCTTACCGACGGAGAAGGAACCGTTGGTGTTGAGCTTTGACTTGTGTATGAATCCAGTGTTGTCGGTTGCGCCTGAAGAGAGAGAGAGAGATTAGGCGGGAAGGGAGGGATGTTGATACACGGACGGGATATGATGATGTAGCGGGGCTTTTTCCCCTGACCCTCGCCCGAGTCCTCCCATATCTTGATGTGGGCGACGTAGGACTCTTGTACGTGTGCGTTGGCGTTGCGCTTGTCGAAGACGGAGGCGACGATGCGCTGCCTGGCGCGATCATTGTCGGCCATGACGGTGGAGAGAGTACCTAAACGGGGCCTCGAGTCTGCTTTGGTTTAGGTACATATCTCCTTGCCTCACCACTGCATGCACCCAGCCTCGTCCGTCTCCTCCCGCTCGTCCACTGACGCTCTTTCTTCCTTCAATGGACAGGAAGACACCCTCACCGCCGACAGCCCCGTATCCTCGTCTTCCAGGGATGCCTCTGTAGACATGGACCTCGACGTGCACCTTGGTTCATCCCAGGAATCTCTCCACGACTCCCTCTCAAGGCGGTCCCTCAGAAGTCGTGCCACACCTGCTCTCAGGTTCAGACAAAACCCACTCTCTCTGTCTACCCGATCAAAGTCACATGCCCGCGGTGCTTCCGAAGACAGCCTCAGGAAAAAGGTCCAGAAGCACGCCAACTCACATTCCACCTCAAAATCCCATTCCGAACGCGATACGAGAGTACGCGAGCTCAAGACTCGCGCTCTCGCAATCCCCTCCACAGGCAAGACTCCCGCAACCGTCCGCCAGAGAATGGTCATGCAGATGGTTTACGACGAGATCACCCCCTATCCAGATGAAGCTTGGGTCGCACAACTCGGCATAATCATACAAAGGTACTCGTCCCCCCCGCCTCTCCTACAGACTTTCCTCTCATACCCTCTCTCAAGAGAATACCACCAAGTAAAGAATTGGTTCTCCAATCAGCGTCAGAAAGATGCTCGTGACTCTCGGCAAAGCCCACAGCCTTCTGCCCCTTCTAATCTGGAATCCTCGTTGTGCAAGATAACGTGCGATGCCCGGGATATGAGGATCCGTGCATCAGCCCTTGACGTATGCGCAGCTGATGAATGGTCCGATACCTTCTTTGATGAAGTAGTCATGATTCACAATTTCCGTCTCTTGGCAAAGCAAAGTCAGGACGACGCAAGAGCAGCCCTTCTTGATTCTCCCCTTGGCATCACCGACATATCACATACACCATCTCTCTCATGACATTCACTCATCCTTTGTATACATACACCATCCTTGCTCATTTTCCTGTACATTCTAATCATCACTTGCCGTATGTGTGTGTCACCCATAACATGGTCGTAATACTCATTGTTGCTGTAAATCTCAATCTAGTCGCATCACATCACATCGCCTCATCAGGCGGTAGGGATTTATACATCGTTTCCCCATCTCGACACCACATCCATCTCCAGAACCACCCTTTTCCGCTATCCTCCGTCGTACTGCTCCGTGCCTGCCCAGTCAGCGAAACCTGATATCGCTTGCCTCTCCACGTAATCTCATTTCCACACACGGCCACGATCCAAATAGGGAGTGTAAGCACCTCCCGGATGCACCACGCCATAATGAACTTCCAACGTTCTTGAGCAGGGAGTGTATGGCCAGCGAGTGATTCGTACACATCCAAGTCAACCCAGAACCACGCAACATGATGGATGGGCAAAAAGATCCACGGCGACACGCCAAACAGGTAGTTGACACTTGCAGCGGCTATAGTACTTGCCACCAGATTCTCCGTAAATGGTTCGAGAATAGTAGCTGCAAGAACCATGTGCTTGCGAACACGGATCCATCGGACGCGACGCCAGACGTAATCCATCAGCGTCATTTTGCCTATTGCATTGTGTGCAACGTCGCAAGAAAGGTCGTGGCGCACGTCTAGTTCGTGCCAAAGGGCACTTGCAATCATGTTGTCTTCAGCCAAGATAGATCCGAAGACTGCAAGCCCATACTCCGAGTCGCCCTCCCTGGAGCTGGAGTCCGTTGCCTTGCGAGGCTTTAGTGATCCATTGACACGCTCCAAGTCAGAGCGACGATAGAGATTCGATTTTCCAACCACACAAGATGCGATCGCCACAGTGTTGATCGCGAGGTACATCTTGGCGTGGTTGGTGTTCAAAAACGCTGCTTCGACCTGTGCTCCAAGATATCCTTGGTATTCGGTCGCAAAGGGAACATGATGAACGAGGGCTATGCGCTTCCTGGAGGGGTCCTGCGACGGAGATGATTCGACGAGAACATCCACTGCACGTGCGAGTGCTCCAGGCGCAACTGAGATGTTGGAATCAATGACCCAGAGGATATCGTGGGTAGCCACTCTGTACGACTTCATAAGGTTATTTATTTTTGGATTAATACCAACAATCTCCTCGCCTGCAAGCGATGCATGGGTTTGCGAAAGACACGGTTTGGCACAAGAAAGCGTACCGACGATGATCCTGGCATTGACTTGAGGATATTGGCTCATCAGTTCTCTGATCACCGTAAGAGCTTGGTCATTTTCGTCCGCAACAGAGAACAAGATCTCAAAATTCGGGTATTCCTGAACAAATGTGGACTCCAAGTTCTCATACAAGTTGGTATCCAAGCCTTTGAGAGGTCGTAGAATGGAGACACCTGGTGCATCTGGGGACGTTGCGAGGGGAGAGCGAGGACGGAGTCGGTATCGTTTCCGTCTGCAAACCAAGTCAACAGCAAACTAGCAGAGTCTCGAATAGCGACGCACCCTATCTTGCATCCTAGCAGACCAATGTACCACAGGACCACATACCAGCCCAGTCCGACGACGGAGAGGACGGCCCAAAGGGGAGGTCCGCTGAATGTCATGGTCAACCTGGTTGTAAACGTGTGTGTTAAACTTGTTCCTAGGCAGTTATACGTAATAACTACGCTAGCTCGTCAAGAGAAAAGAGTTGCACGCTATTCGTGTACACTGTTTCTGCAATCTTTTCAAACGGTATGTCGTGCAATCTGCTCAATACCCATGCGACCCCTCCAATCGACGACGGCTCATTCCGACCCTTGACTGCTTTTCCGGGAATGAAGGACTCTGGCCGAACCGCTGCGGGAAAATAGCTGGAGCGCAGCAATCCTGGCAGGTCATCCAAATGCCCTTTCGATGCATGTGTGCTTGTCATGGAGCACCACGGCGCGTCTGTAAATACGGTCTGCTTTAGCATGGACCGATAGCACGCCTTGCTCACCCGTTTCAAGCAAGAGTTTGTCTAAACTGATGGTCTTCAATGTTTCAAGATTTTGCTCGGTCTTCATTGAACATCCATTGGCTCCAATATAAAATCCCATGTAAATCTTTTCCTTGACATGATTGTCATGTGTTATTGATGCGTGAAATGTACTCACGAGCTCTGCCGCCTCCTCACTAGTGCCAGTGAAGCTGTGCACGACACCACCTTTCGTCCCAACACACCTCCCACCGTCTACACCGAACCCTTCCTCTTTGAGGATCGCGACCAGGTCAACATGGGCAGCTCGCGAATGGAGAAATAGAGGCAGATGATATTTCTTGGCTAATACGAGCTGTGCACCTGCCAGACATGAGGATGGATTATCCCTGTCATCGACACACCATACTCACGAAAATGCCTTTGTTGGTCTTCCTTGGATGCGAAATGTGTGCGATCGTAGTCTACAGCAAGTAAATCATTCCTTTACGTTTCCGGCGGCATATGAATTGGCCACCTAGACCACATTCCCCGATTGCAACTACTCTGCCACTTGGGCGCAGATTGTCACCGATGAGCTTGTCCAGTGCCTGAAGGTAAGCATCTGGGCCTTCTGGATGCTGATCAAACTCCCTTGAGCGTGTTGGATGACATCCGACGGTTGCGTATAGCCCTGAACAGGAGAAGCATGAGGGAGATAGAGGAGACGGTTTCGGCACTAACCTTTTTGGTGTGCAAGGCTCAACGCAAGCTCGGACTCGCGCAAGCTGCCTCCTGTGATGATCATTGACCTGACCCCAGCAAGGCGGGAACGGTCTAGCATCATGTCAAGGTCATCTTTGGACATGTCAACATTCTTTCTGTCAGTGTTCAATGGACATGCCTGGGTGTTTTTCCTTGCCGTGGTAGACGCCTCGGAAGACGGGATCGGTAAGGTTTACTGGGGCGGGATCAGCAAGGGTCGTCGAATCGAGGTGTTATTGCTGCGGGTACCTCCGATGTCTGTGATGCGGGGCGTCAGTGGCGACTAGGCGGTCGGGATGATGATGACTGGCGACCTATAAAACGAAGACGGTCGCTGGACGAGTCTGCCATGAAGTTATAAATGTTGCTTGAGTGTGTCTCGGGTTTTGTTATTTCAGTGTGGAAACGTGTGACCATGTGAACCTGGTAACCTTCTCTTCCCTCCCTCACTCGTCCAAGTATTTTTCGCCCTCGTCTCTCCTTTACTTCTAACTAGGCCGTCTCGCCACGGCCTACCATTCGCAATGGCTACCAATTACTCTTCTGTTAACAGAAACACACCATATGGTTCAGGTGACCCCTACTACAACTCGTCCACAGGTTATATTACCCCCCAGCAGCCACCGAAGAAAAAGGTCAGCAACTGGATCAAGTTCGGTATCCCCATCGCTGTCCTCGTAATTGCTGGTGCAGTACTTGGTGGCGTTTTTGGCTCCCGTGCCAGCAAGGCTTCCGCCAGCAACGCCGCCAGCGCTGCCAGCTCCGCCATCCAAGCCAAGAATGCTATCGGCATATATCCAACCGGCACTGACAGCCTTTACATGCTCCCCCTATACCCCGCGACCGTTCGTATCCTTCACTTCTCTCCCTCATTTTGTTGATAATTAACTGCGGTCGGAAATAGACCAACACCGCAGCCTTTACCACGCCTACTTTCGTCTCCTCTTCGAATAACAATGTTACCTGGCCGCAAGATCCTTTTCATCCTTCCAACCCGAGCCCGACCCAAGTCCGTTCCGATCGTCCACGGCTTATCGCGCCTTCCTACAAGTGGCAGGCCCTTCCCAATTTGATCAAAAACGACCCATATCTTTCCTCCTGGAATCAAACCATTTTTCTAAATGCCTCGCAATACATGAGCTTGCCTCCAGTTCCATACGTTTTTGACAGCGGCAATGGTATTCTGGACCCTGCCCGACAGGTCAAACAACGTATCAAAGTATTCTCCTACGCTTATCGGATCACCAATGATACAAAATGGCTTGACAGAGTTTGGACTGAGCTCCAGGTTTGTCCATCTCCCCTTATCTGATTTTCATCGCCTCACGCACTTTTAGAATGCTGCTGGCAACTTGACAGATGGTTGGGGACCCAATAATAGCACCAAATGGAATCCCTCCCATTTCCTCGACACTGCTGAATTAACGGCGGCTTACGCCATCGCGTATGACTGGTTATACGATCAGTGGACCTCGGACCAGCTCGCGAGCATCCGCTTCACTATGATCGAATACGGTCTTAACAACGGTGTTATCGCGTACGCTGCCAACGATCCATTGTACTATGGTTGGTGGACCAACAACACAGAGGGTAACTGGAACTGCGTCTGCAACAATGGGCTCACGATGGGCTCGCTGGCTATCCTCGGAGACGACACTACTGGCACTGCGCAACAGCTCCTCAGTATGACAGTTGCGAGTGCCGTTCAGAATTGTGCCCTCGCGCCCAGCAGTGATGGGACTTGGTCGGAAACCAATGATTATTGGTACTTTGGCTCGACAGGTCACGCCGAGCTGGCGTCCTCCCTCCTCACCGCTACTGGATCCATGTTCGACCTTCTTGACGTTAACCCCGGCACGAAGTTCTCGGGACTCTTTCATATGTACGCTACCGGTCCTGGTTCTTTGTTCAACTATGGGGACACTGGCCCAAACAAGTACACGGCAACCGCGAACCCGATGCTGTTTTATGGTGAACAGTATGATATGCCTCAATACCAGCTCTTCCAGCGCGATCAAGCGGATGCTGCGGATCCATGGAGCATGTTCTGGTATAACCCCGCTGTTTCTGGAGCATTCTGGGATGGACTCGCTCTCGACCACTACTTCAACAACAGCGCGGATCAATGGGCATCAATGCGGTCCTCCTGGACGGACGAGAATGCGCTGTATGTTGCAGTCAAGGCTGGGACGCTTCAGGGCCATCAGACCCACAACGATCTAGATTGTGGTGATTTCGTGGTGGATGCGTTGGGAACGCGTTGGTTTGGAGAATTGGGTGATGGTGATTATCTTGCTGAGGGCTACTTTAGTAACGACACTCAGGGTAGCGAGAGGTGGTTATACTATCGCAAGCGGACGGAAGGGCAGAACACGATTCTTGTTGGCGGGGCCAACCAAAACGTGCTGGCCGCTCCAAGCGTAAAGTTTGATTCTTCTGGGACCGTTCAGGGTTCCAGCACTGTGTTCAGTGTTCCCAGCGGTTCGGCGGCGTACTTCACCGCGGATTTGACGAGCGCATATTTTAACGTGTAAGTGCAATGCAACCAGTGGCGACGCTAGTATTCACCTGTGTCTAGGACGTCTTTCTCGCGGGGAATTCGTACGATAAACAAACGCCAGCAGGTGCTGATTCAAGATGAGATCAACGCGTCGGCACCCCTCATGTGGCGAGCGCACACCAACGCTACAATTTCATTCAGCAACAATAACCTGACTGCGACGTTGACCATCGGATCGAGCAGTTTGGAGGCTACGTTGTTGAATCCTCCATCAGGGGCACAATTCTCGACCATGGATGCAGTGCGTTTGTCCACTGATCCGCCTACCCCAGCTGCATGGCCGGATCAGCCGAATACGGGGGTGACGGTGCTGCTTATCAATCTTCCTGCTGGACAGTACACGTTGGAGATTCTTTTGAATCCACAGTGGCCGGGTGTGTCGAGCTCGTCATACGTACAGCCGAGCAGTATTCCACTAAGCCAGTGGTCATTGACGAGCCACCCGTAGAGACTTTCTTTTGGACGGTAATGAGTATATGTACTTAAAGTACTTTTGGACTGTATGTAGTTGAACTCTCTCTCGATTAGGAAATGAAATGAGGGTGACATTGACACTTGTTCCCTTGACGCCCGCCAACACAACAAGCTTGTTTTTCAGTCGCTCCTTGCCTTCACACTCTTTCAAGATGCCATCCCGTACCATTTATTTGGCCCTCCTTTTCTGTCTCTCCTTCGTATTGGCCGTCACCGCGTCTTCCGACCACAACCCCTTTGGCCACCACCGTCGTCGTGTCGTCAAGAAACGGTCCCCTCTCAACGTCCTCGATATCCAGCCCAACGCGCAAGCTTCCTCTGCTCAGCTCACTCCGTCCCCCACCGCCGTAGCTCAGACCACACCTGCGAGCCCTACACCCGTCCAGTCCTCTGGAGGCTCGTCTGCCTCTGCGTCACCAGTGAGTCAGTCTCCGTATCATATCGTCTAGGTTACCAAACAACTATCCCGTAGAGCCCTTCTACAACCGGTGGTGATAATGTGCTGACTTCCCTGGTCGGCGGACTTTCGTCCTCTGGGTCAAGTTCTACCTCATCCACCCTCTCCAGCACTTCGCCTTCCACATCGACCTATTCATCCACCACGCCTCAAACGTCATCCCCCTATGCTAGCAACACTGCAACGACTCCAACCCAGTCCATCGTGTACTTGACTAGCAGCAGCACGGCAACTCCCACACAGTCTAGCTCGCCCTCGCCCTCCGCTGGCATCTCACATGCGGCCGCCACAGTGCTCATCGTCATCGCCGCGTCTATTGGGGCCTCGGTAATCGTGTGGACCATCATTCGCAAGTGGAAGTTCAGACCATCCTCTGACTTTGAGGGTCGCATGCAGCCCATCGACTGGCAACCCGACGGGAGCAATGAAGATACTGGTCTTCCAGGCCACCGTCGTCCAGCCTCTCGTGCATCCTCCTTCCACTCTGGCTCCGCCAATCCTCATATGGACGAAATGCGAGGCCCCGTTGGTGGATATGGTAGCACGACACTCAATCCCATCCCCGATCATGACTTTACTGCTGGCCCGGCACATTTTGCCGCGGTTGGCGGATACGCAGATCTCGCTCGAGGTCCGAGTCCGCAACCAATGATGCAAGAGTCCTTTGCAGGGGCACCCAGCGTCAACCGTCCTGTCCAGTATGATCAGCATGGCGTTCCTCTTTACCATGGGTATGGCGGATATTAAACTGGAGCAGAGCCACTGATCGCGTCGGGGGTGGACATTCATCATTTTCATTTGCATGCTGGACGTTGCAATTCAGTGTTTTTCTTTTCTTTTCATTATCTTCATATCTTTTTTTTGGATAGACACGCGCGCACCATGCGTTCATACCCACTAGTCTTTTTTCCCCTTGTTTCTACATACCACACGTAAATACTGCTAGGCTGCTTGATCAGCGATTCAGCACTCGTCCTACTTAGTACAGTGTCATTCACTGGCCACCACTGCAAAAGGATGTGTATCAATCATTGTATCTACCTGTGGTACACAACACTAGCTAGAGGTACGAGGAAGGTTATCGTAGCTACCAACAATCCAATTGCTTTCATGTTCCAAAAGGTTCGTGTAGGACTGGCTGGCTTGGCGGAATCTCCATCTTCGAGCCTAGTGTTGGCAAACAAGTTCTCGAGGCCCGTGGGATGCTCAGGAGGGAAAAATCGCTGTGGTCGCAACCAAGCATCACCGTCGTTGTCGTCTACGGTGTTCTTGGCTTTGACGGGAGACAGGTTGGTCGGTGTCCAATCCATCGCGTCTTCGTCCATACTTTGATCGACCTTGATTGGAGATAGTTGAGGGGAAGTGGCGGCAGGGGTAGAGGACACCAGAGAGGGGAGACCAAATATTGGGTTAGCAGACGGGATAAGAGGCTTGGAGGAAAGGGTGAGGGAGGCGAGAAGGTCCGGTTCGTTGTTGAGCGGTGCAGTGGGTATGGGAGAGGCACGTGCAGATAATTCAGGAGTAGCGCGTACGGAAGTCGTTTCAATGAGATGGATTGTGGGTGGTTGTTGTAGATGCAGGATGGTGAACGACGATGAGAATACCTAGTTCCGATTGGATTGACAGTCCAAGGATGGTAACAAGGGCAACATACCAACAATTCAACAAGAAGTGATAGTGAACAGTATGTGGTGACACGATGTGATAATGGATAGGCAGCGATGCGGAGGTAGTCCCAAGATGAAGATTGCCGTGGGAGAACGAGGAGTATGGATGTAGTGAATCTAGCGAACCAGACGAGTGCCTGAAGAATCTTGTGCAACGTGAGTCGCTCGAGTTTTATGAATTATGACGCGGGACGTACGACGTAGTGAGTCTTTCCCATGATGCGGACATGGCGTCCCTGCACTCTTGCTTTTTTGAAACGATAATAGGTTGGGTCCCAAGCAATATAAAAGAGAGAGAAGACAGAGAAGACAGGGAGTAGGGGAATGGCTGTAACAAGCGAATGTGGAAAATCGAAACCACGGATCGCTAGGATGCGAGATGAGCGTAATTACAGGTACGATGCGGTTGGGCCTACATACCTGCTGCATGGGCAACCAGTACGGACAAGAGGGTGATCCACCACAAAGCACCCCTCAGTCGCCAGATGGTGAGCTGTAAGCGCAGGCTCTCACGGTTCTTCGGGGAGGCAGACATCAGCCGTTGCCTTTCTTTTCCTTTGCTTTCCTTGAGCCAGCCTCCGAGAGCTTTCGTCCGAGCCATCTGGTTCTTGTGCTCTATCTCGTCCTGTACTGCAGGGAGACAGTTGGCACAGACGGGGGGATATCGCACGTGCAACGATTCACGGTACGCGGGGAGCTGTTCTAGGCGGTGAGGGTAATCGAGGTGCTGTAAAACGAGGATGAGGGTTGATTCGGTCAGAAATGAGTCGATGGAAAGGACACGCCTGTGGGGGTGGTAGATAATTTGAGAGGAGGTTGACGATGAGCATCTGGTTTGTCTGACAAGTGTGGCAGAAGGGGGGTTTGGTGTATGCGGGGGGGAGTCTGTCCTTGTTGGGAGATGCTGTCGGAGAGAATGAGCAGGAGAATGGGCACGAGCGAGCGGGGGACGACAGACCACGCTTTGCGAATGAGCGAATGTTCAACTTTTCGTCGTGCATGGCTGGTTCGTCGGACACGATGTCGCCATTGTCGTCGAGTCTGTTCCAACAGCCGCAATGTGGACATTTGTACGACCTGGCGTTGGCGGGTGCGACGGCTGAGAGGCAGAAGAAACAGGTCGCGTTACTGGTGCGACGAAGAAACGCTGGGGTCATCTTGTCTCTGGCCAGGTTGTGTAAACTTTATAATATGTACATACTTATTGTATGACACCCATCAGCTTACATCCGGCCTACTTCTCCTCCTCCCCTTTCGTGCTCGCCGTCCGCGACGACATCGACGCCCTACTCTCCCACTACTCCCAGCAATGCTCTCATTCCACCACCCGTCCCTTTGCCCTCTTCGCCCATCTCTGGCAAGCACAGGGTTGGCCATGGATCCACTTGACCGTCTTTGATGCCCTCGCCCGTGCAGCATGTCTCAACGTCGTGATGCGACTTTTCGTGGGTGCGCGTGTCCGTTCATCCATACATTCCCCGCTGGACCCCTTCCAGAACGCGTCCGTGCCGACGAGACACCCCTGAACCGCGCCGCAGCCTTGTTCGGTCTCTACACGCTATTCTGCACTCAGCCATCACACTCGGCTCCGACGCTGCATTCCGCTGCGCAAGTGCAAGTAACGTGCGGTACGCATGCTGCTCTTTTTGCCCCACAAGCGCCTGACGTCATACAAGATCTCTATCAAAAATTATTGGCCCTCCCCGACGCGTTCGATGGACAGTTTCTGCGTCCACACGTCGTGCATGTACTGTCCAAGCTGCTGCAGGCGCGCGCATTCCATGTCCTGCCTCACGCGCAGATACACCCGCTGAACCCTCGGACGCTCCCGCGGGAAGTCGTCGTGGAGGACGCCGAAGCCACGACCACACCGACAGCCCCAGGGCGCAAGAAAAAGGGACGCCCCTCCAGACGCGAGAGGATTGAAAAAGCGAGACGTTCCCTTGCGAACCTGGACGGATGGCGCGAGGACGGGTCGGGGTCCCGCCCGAGTGCGACGCGGGATTGCTACGCGGCGGCAAAGGCTGCGCTGATGGATGCGGTTGGTGGGGATGCGGAGCGGGAGGGAGCGCTGAGGGATGCGAACGCGAATGTGGTGGGACGTAGGATGACGGGGTTATTATAATCTTGTAGTCTCCCACGGCTAAGGTCTTGTTTCTTGTTCGTCCGTCGTCGTCGTCTTCGTTGTCGTCTCCACTTCCGTTCTTTAATAACATGGCTTTTCGACCACCCGACAATACCCAGCGCCGTTTCTACGCCCAGGCTGCGTCGAACGCACCCTCCACCGCAAGTCTACTTGCTCCGAATCCGAGAGCTCCCCTCGGCGTGCAGGCCGCGTTCGCAGGTGCACCTCCATCTATCAAAACAGTTTCCAGCACAAATTCTCTCGTGCGTGTCTACTCTCATCTTCTCCTCCTCCTTCCCCGTCTCATTTCCCTAGAACGACTCCCCTTATTCCGGCGCAACCGCAGGCCGGTTATCTGCTTCTCAAGTACAGTCCATCTCAAACAAGGCAAGTCCTCTTCTCTTCCCTCTGTTCCCTTACCAATCCCGTTCTTGCCAGTTCTCCCTCTCGCCTGACCCGCAAGCTTGGGGTGCTGATCTCTCCCCAAATCACCCCGAGCCCGATGACTTCCTCCACAATCCCGATCCACGGCGCGACAGAAAACGCGACCGCGGCGGCAGCGTCCTTACTTACAGAGGTCTAGCTAACCTTGGCTGTCTCGTCTTTCTCACCGTCGGTCTCGTCACTCTCTTGTATGTCCCTTCCCTCCCGTCTCCATTCTGCTTGACCCCCTCTTCAGCGCAGGATATCCCTTGATCTCCTATTTTACCAAACACTCCCTCTCTTACGCCGGCGGTTTCAATTTAGGCGGTATCAACGCCAGTGGACAGGCAAGGACCATCTTACTTTACCATCTCACACATTTCTCATTCTTCTAGATTCCAACGTTACCGAACAACTATGGTTTAATCGACGTTGATACCCCATCCTCGGCTTACAAGGTCGCTTCTTTTGCCGATGGTGCAGAGTGGCAACTCGTCTTTAGCGACGAATTCAATGTCCCCAACCGCACATTTTGGCCTGGTGATGACCCTTACTGGGAGGCAGCCGATCTCCATTATTGGCAGGTAGGCTCTTCCCCCCTTCCTTGCTTTCAGGATCAGTCTTGACAAGAATCCCAGACCAATGACCTCGAGTGGTATTATCCCGATCAGGTGATAACAAAGGACGGCGCACTTGAAATCACGATGGTACAACGAACCAAGAATAACCTCAACTATGTCAGTGGCATGATCTCCACTTGGAACAAGTTTTGTTTCACTGGAGGCATGGTGCTAGCATCCGTCACGTTACCGGGAGCCAGCAACGTGGTTGGTACGTGTGCATAGATATTCTTTACCCATATCATCGTGCTAAACGTGCTCTTCCAGGACTCTGGCCTGCAGGTGTGCACTTGTACATTCTATTTTGTCACCGACACTAACATTCCTTTTCTTCAGTTTGGTCGATGGGAAACCTTGGTGTGTATAACTGCTAGACGGTTTATTCATCAGCTTCAACACTACTACTTAGGTCGCGTGGGCTATGGTGCTTCTTTGGAGGGCTTGGTATGTATCTTTGATTATATTCGTGCGTAACAAATCCTCACCTTTCTCTAGTGGCCCTACTCCTATGACACGTGTGATGTTGGTACCGCACCGAATCAAACGCACAATGGCCAACCCGAGGCGGCTACAGTTAACGGCGACCCGGACCACGGTGGTGTCTTGTCGTATCTTCCCGGTCAACGTCTGTCGAGATGCACATGTAAAGGTGAATCACATCCTGGGCCCGTCCACCCAGACGGATCGTATGTCGGTCGTTCCGCACCGGAAATTGATATCTTCGAATCTCAAGTGCGTCGCGTCATTTATACGCCACGTGGCTTTACTTACGTTCCTAGGTCACGGGTTCCCCACTCCAGGGTCAAGTCTCACAGTCTGCACAGTGGGCAGTAAGTGAACCATGTGATGGTTTACATGGTCTAACCACATTCACGTAGCCCATGAATGCAGCTTATGTGTGGAAAAATGTCTCAGGCAATTTCAACATCGAGAACCCGTCCATCACTCAACTGAACCCATACGCTGGCGGTGTTTTCCAGCAGGCAACGTCGGGGGTGACGACGACAAGTACGTTCTATCTTCGGCAGTAACATTATGTGCTGAGATTTCGCAGATCAATCCTGCTACGAGTTAACTTCGCAATGCTTTGCGACATACGGATACGAGTATAAACCAGGTGGTTCTTGATTCTTTCGTGCCGTTGCTATCAATTCTGAATAATGTCCCAGGTTATACATCAGATGGTGGCGTGAGTACAATATCAGTGAATGCTTTGGTCTTCCGGTCTCACAAGTACCAGTACATATCATGGATAACGAATGACCAAGTTGCTTGGACGTTGGATGCAAGCGGGATGTCAGCTGATAATTTAACCGGGATTGCAGACAGACCGATTCCACAAGAACCCATGGTACAGTACCGCCCCAGTCGCGGGACCGTTCTTGCTGAAAGTATTCCATAGTATTTGATTGCCAATTTGGGCATATCTCCCAACTTCGCTCCCCCCGATTTCACAGCGCTTACCTTCCCCACTACCATGAGGATAGATTGGATTCGTGTTTACCAACCAAAGAGCGCGATCAACGTTGGTTGCGATCCAAAGGACTTCCCTACCGCTGCTTACATTGACCAGCAAGTGTTCCCTCGCGGTTTGTTGCGTGTTTCTAATAGATTTCAAGGTACCTGGAGGCGTACAGTAACCCGAACCTGACAACTTGGGAACAGTATGGACAAACATTCCCGAAAAGCAGTTTTCTTAGTCAATGCTGAAAGGATGTTATATTCCCCGGACACCTGGTGGCTTGACCTGCACTCGTTTGTGTTTTTGGACGGAGCAGTTCGTCGTGTTTTCTGTCGTTCTTTACTGTACTCCATGGAATGTTGTAGAGTCCGCAACAGGCAACATATAGTTGTCATATTCAGTGACTGCCTTGCAACATCACATTTGACTACATTAGCAATGAACCTACAACATTTCCGATAGATATTGCTACTTCATACCAAGAGGGTTCCGAGAATGATACTAGATGGATTAATCATACTGTTGATGTAGCCTGATTCCGTTCCAACAACGACTGGAGTTTTCCCAAGGTCCGCTCCAACGTGATGATTCCTCCTGCAGTCAGTCGAACCACTGCGAGGTCTTGATCAGAGTCACCCATAGACTCCTTACTCTTCTCGATCAGCCGGCGTGCATCATCGAGGACCTTGGCAAGCCTTCCCTTGGTGTAATATAGCCAATTGATCTCTGACTGTAGACCACCAAGAGGAATCTCGAGCGCTCTGCGAACGAATCCCCTCGATAGGACATACGCTTTTTCGCTGTATAGCCGACTGTAAGAAATTAGTATCATAAAAGCTTGACGTGCGAAACCATGACCTGTTGACCATGCCTTCTTCCGTGCCTCTCAGCTTTTCGAACGCAGGTTCGCAAAACCACCTACATGCTGCTTAGATGACGCTGTCAAGAACGATAAGACTTACGGCTCTTTTACTAGTACGAGACCCTGGATAGAGACAAAGGCCTGTAGTAAACTGGATCTTGACGCGCTCCAGGTCTCGGTGCGGTCGCCGGACCAGGTACCCAGGATCGATAGACAAACCTTGCCCTCCTCATAGAGATTTCTAAAATGTACTGCGGTTTGTTTCACGGTCACTTGTAAAACCTCTGCTCACTTACGGATTAACTTTTGACATTGTGGTGAGCACATAGCGGCAAACCACGAAAGAGCATACGCACCTCTCCCATTGCCATTTGTCCAACTGAGGAAATGTGCTACTGGCGGGCTCTGAGGAAAGTTGGAGTCCAACATCCAATCGATGACAAATGGTGCATCCTCATAAGGTGTATTTTCTGGCCCGATGATCAAGCATCGCAACAGGTCTGTACGATCCTCGTATGCACGCACTATGATAGAGTCTAGAAAATGTGGTCAGAGTCAAACTTGCTCGTGCCAATAGATACCGTTTACCAGGTAAACTACTGGAAAGAGCCCGGTACTCTTTGGTCAGGCGGGTGAGAAAAGTCCTCGAAGGTTGACTAGCAGTCGTAGAGTAGAAGGCGTGATCAGTGGGAGTAGAGGGTAGGATCTCGAAGCGTTTCCATAGCGAGTCGTCATCCAATTCAGCGGTATCGTTTGTCGTGGTATTCATAACTAACTCTTGGCTCATCTCCGGGGATGTGGAGGGTGAAGTAGGAAGTGGGGAGATTGAGTCAGCAAGATCCAGGGTGGCAACGCTTGGTGGGTGGTTAAGTGAATCGTAATCTGGTCCCTGTGACGATTCAGTCTCAGCCCATGGAAGATCAACGTCCATTTCTTCCGGATCTTCGTCTGTTTCTTCCCATTCGTCATCGTCAGAATTTTTTTCGTACCGCCAAATACCGTCTGCATCTTGGAGCCAGATACCCTCCGAGTATTCCTCGTTTGAATCACGTTCTGACGCTTCTTCGTCCCAATCATCATCCTCGATCTGCTCCAGGCTATCGTAAAGTCTTGTTAAACGTTCCAGAGGCAAAACGGACACTTCCATGTTTGGATGTGTCACTTCTACTGAGCCATCAAGATGGAGCTATAATTATTGGTCAGATAAACCCCCTGAAGATCTCCGAAACGTACCTCAGTAACTTCCCCGAACCAAGAGAGAGAAATGTCGTCCACACATGGGAAAGAAACATCATAGAGATAAAGCCGATGAGCGTTGCGGTTGGCTGCTATCAGCGCTCCTAAATCTGCCATGCTACGTCTCCATCCACTAAGTTCACCGTCGGCTCGTACGGGTGGTTCGCGGATCCATTCCTCAATTTCACCGATCTTGGGAACTCGTGGTGGTGCAAACCCATTGGTAGTACCCACCGGATGTATGAAGACTGAGTCGCCTCGTCGTACGCCGAAACCGTGACCGTGTAATGGATCAGGATATGTGTCCCCGGTGCCATTCGGATCGAGTTCCAAGACAGATACCGTTTCCAAAGTACCCGAATCCGCACAACGAATGACAGCGACTCTATCCGTGGAATTGACAGACTGGACTATGGCTACACGTTCTTGGTCTTCATTCTTCCACAGCACATGGTCACCTGGCCTGTTGACTAATTGAGCAGGCATCCATCGACGAAGAACCCGAACAGACCAGCAGTCATACTCGTCGACATTCAGGTATGGGATCAGATCCGTGGATGGTAAGGTCTCTCTCGAGCCATCTTGCCATAGAACGACTATAGTTGTCTGCGTTTCCTGAACGCACAATGTGCGACTGTTAATCTTGCTATTTCCCTCGATTCCGGTTTCAAATGAAACGATAGGTATGGTCTCGTCGTCTGGAATGGTTACTTTGTCACCGACACGAATATCACCTGACTTTGCCCTCAAAACGACGAGTTTTGTAAGGTTTTCCCCGTGCCAAAAGCGCTCCGGACGTCGCTTTTTCAACATAGAGCTACGGTCAAGCTGAGAAATCGTGTCAGAGGAGCAGAGAACGGCATGAGACGACCGTACTGTCTGGTTCAATGCTAGCCAACATACGGCAAGCACGGTATGCTGGAGATCCACCACAGTATCGTTTGCTGTTGGCATTGGAGTGCCTTGACACAGATTGGGAACGCCGTTAAAACTAAGGGGATGAGGCAAGATATCCTGTACAAGTTTCTCGGTGATCCGAAACTACGAGGCGAAAGATGGAGTGACACACAAGTCCTTTATCCCCAATTGTGAGGCGGGAACTCATCTCCGGCATCCGAATGAGGGTGCCTGACGCTGAGATGACGAGTTCGTCGAAAAGCTGCGGGAGTGAACAAAGTGACGGGGCGCATTGGAAAGGATGCGTACTTCAATTACCTGGATGGAGGCAAGTGAGCTTTGGATCATGCCACATAGAATACGGAAATTTCTTACTTGCCCTATCCAATCGTCATATATGACATAGTCCCCCGCGTTAACGGTGGTTGCGTGACGAAAATCCTTGACGTCCCTCCAGCCCTTTACAGGCTCGCCACTGATGGCGTGCACCAGCCGGGCCTGTACACGAGTGCTTACAACGACGCCGGAGCGAACGTCGTCAAGACTGCGTTTGCAATAGTCCCCTGGCTGAAAAGTGCGATCGACGAGCTCGTACTCTGATTCCGGGACGATCTCGCGAAGACCGCCAGGGAGGAAAGACACGCCAACCTCGCCGCGAGTTAGGGGACGCATGAGTGGATCTAGGAGGGGGCTTGGAACTGGGGGGAAGTCTTCTGCATCATGCCAACAACGCTGAGAAGGAGAGTGAGACGGAAAGGAAAGATGGAAGGGGGGAAACAAGATTCGGTACCAGTACAATACCATGCACGCCAGGCGAACCGATGCGTCTAACGATGTCCTCTTGGTAAAACTTTGGTAACGGTGAATGATACGTAGCAAAGATTAGAATAAAAAGGAATTGAGTGTACCTTTGTAGAGTAAATTGTGGACGACATTTGCGACCAAGTAGTAGCTGATGATGGATGTGGCGATGAACCTATGGTGTGAGCATCGTATCACGTGGTCCGATAATAAACTTAATGTTGGACCACATCCCCCTCGAGATCATCATCCAGGTATTCTCGCAACTGGACTATCCCGACTTGCTTGCATGTGGCCTCGTGAGTACCCATAAATCTCCCAACCACGTCCACCATGCTCACCACATGACCAGGTATGCCGCCTTTTTCGTACTGCCATGCAAGAGAACGCTTCCTGTCAGTATACGATCGAGATGGCTGTCTCTGGCATGCGAAATGGTCCACACAACGTCATGGGTCACGCAGATCGCCTGGCCCTACTCCGGAACAGCCAGACCGCATGGCACACCCTGCAATGGACCGCATCGAAAGATGTCCGCATGCTGCAAGGCTCCCTATATGAACTCTATGGCGGCGTGTTGGTCCAGTCTGACCATCCTGGCGGCCATCGCCTGGTGTTTCGTCGCCTTCCTTCTTACTACCGTAGCATCGAAGAACATGTCTGGTCGCTCGACCTGGATTTCATCTTACGAGACTTTACGTTGGATCCCGCTCAAGATCTTCTCGTTCTCATTGCACAGCCAGTTTTTCGGTGAGTTACATATATCCAATACCACTAGATCTCACCTCTTTCGAGACCCAGCACACACGATGCACGCATAGAAACATCGATCCACATACGCTCCCTAACCACCGGAAAGGTGCACCCACTGGTTGCAAGGTCTCCCGTACTTGTACACGATGTTGACCTGCGCACCGCAAATTTGACCTTCATGGTTCAGATCCACAGCGACCGCCTCGCTGTCCAGTTTGTCAGCCATGGAGCTGCACCATCAGAGCTTGTGGTGTGGAATTGGAAATCAGGGGAAATGCTTTGGGTAAGACCGCGATAGTCATTATTGCATGCGCTCACCCTGGTTCGTGCGCAGTGCACTTATGGAACCAACTTGATGGCGTTTGCATTTCTTACTGAACGCCTTGTTTTAATAGGTGGCCTGGGAGACGTCGCAGTCAACCTTCGTCAGCCTCGGCTTTTCGTGGTAGACCTGGACTCGAGCAACGGCGAAAGGACCGACTTTGATGAAGCGGAATATCTCTGTGCTTTTCTCTATCCAGCCTGCTACCCTTTGGTTCATCCACTGAGATTTTTGATTCGGTCGGACCCGTGCACGGACTGGACACCGCATTCAAGTATTCGGGTACCCTTTTCAATTGGGGCTCGATCAAGGCTGTATATTGTGACGATCTGGGTCATACAGAGTGAAGAGATCTTTCCGATCGACTTGTTCGTACTGTCAGATACGCTGCTGGACCACGTGAATACACTCGGGAAAGGCGAAACTCGGCGTGACTTTGAATGGTCTGAATGGGGACCCGCTGGGACGCGCATGATCGCGCAAGCTCCGCATTCGCACGTGTGGGTATGCTACGTGTTTGGTACTCGATTCAGTTCGATCACTGGCGGCGGGCAAGAAAATCGAGACAGGGAATCGCGTGCGTTGGAGATATGGGATTTCAACCAGCTTGGGATCAATAGGGATGTCAGACGGGCTCAAGGGGCGGAGTGGTGCGAGGTTGAGTGGCACGTTGGAGACACCAGCGTGCTGAACGGCAAGGTGTTTGTGGGTGAGGTGCGAACGAGGCTGCCGTACCGGGTCTTTCGGAGGAAGCTGGCCGCGCCGCTGGAGGGAGAGCCCGTCTTTACGGAAGCGATGTGCAGCGAAGACAGCATCATACTTGTGGATGTAAGTTGTGTCATTTCCGTCGAGCTTGTCGGTCTCTCACTGCTTTCAGTCGCAAGAACGACACTTTCGGGTTTTGACGTTCTGAAGCGGAGATGAGGGGGAGGGAGGACGTTTTACTAGTACTAATATAATTTTGATACATTTTGGCCAATAAGAAAAGACTAATGAGGGGAATGTGCGATTGCTTTCCGAGTCGCGGATTGAGCTCACAGCAAATACAGCTCGCCAACATCGCAGCCTTGCTGTTTAAACCGTGACATGTTAAAAACCGATCCCCGTTTCTTGAATCAACCCCCAGACGATGCCCTTCCTCGCCCATAACCGCCTCCTCGCCCACCCCCAGCCCTCCTTGCGCGCATTCTACGCCGTATGTCGTCCCCATCCTCCCCTCATCTCATCTCATCGGCGTTTGCAGACGATCAGGAGTCTCCGTCGCCACCTCCCATCCTTGCCATCAGAGGGCGACGAGTTCGACCCGTCAGAAAGAGCAAGTCGACCACCCGTCTTCCCATCGCTGTACCACTCACCCTCCCTCGCTATAGGATTTCATCCTCTCCATACTCAGGGCGAACCCCTCCTTGCGCGACACAAAGTCATATCTAGATAGCTTTGGAATCCCACAGCCACATCGTCATAAAAAAAACCCTCTCCCCCCGTTCCTCGATCTCCCTGCCCCACTCCGTCAAAGCCTTCCCTCTGACCGACATCCGTCGACGCAGGAACCCCCAGATGCCAACGTGAAAACGAGTCGGGTCATATCCTCGATCCTAAATCCAATATACTGCCGCACCGCTCTCGTCAAGCTCCAAGGTCCATTCACAGACAGACAGCTCGATAGCATCTCCCGCGGCATGGTCTACTTGGAGAAACTTGGCTTGGTCAGTGTCATCGTCGTCGAACATGACAAGCTACCCAGAGGTGACGACCGCGAGAGAACTGCCATCATAGAGGAAACAAACCGCGTCGTCGCTGCCCTCGAAACTCAGGGGGCCAAGGCGCGTCCTATCCTCGGCGCGTTCGTTCGTCTCGGACCCAAACCGGGAGACAGTGACACGTCCATCCCTTTGCTCGAAGCGCATGTCTTCCCTCAAGACCTTGCCCCGATTCGTTCAGCTCTCCGCGCCGGTGAAATACCTGTTATTCCCCCCTTTGCCTTAGATTCGTTCTGCCGTTCTACCCGCGTCGACGCCAATGACATAGTAGCAGCCCTTGCACGTGGTATGGTAGAGGCCGCTGAGCTGGACGCAATGTCACAGACCCAAAAGCCAGCCGACCCCCATGTGGATTATTCAGAAGATATTAATCTCACTCCTATGCGACTCATGATCATCAATCGGGAAGGGGGTGTACCGTCCTACGCACGCTCCGGATATCCCCACCTCCTTGTCAATCTAACTTCCGAATACGACTACATCCGTGATACCTTTGACTCTGCATGGCTGGGAGACCGCCCGTCTGCCCTTTCAAATTTAACACTCGCACACACGTGCCTTTCCTACATGCCTCCAACCTCATCTGCTATCATGGTGTCACATCGTTCGCCAAGTTCCCTCATAGCCAACTTGATCACCAACAAGCCCGCAGTTTCTTCCAGTCTCCCTCATGCACTCTTGCAAGGCAACCGTAAGCTCACTCCCGACACACCCACTCTTCTCCGCCGTGGTCAACCAATGCAGGTTATCCGCGATCTGGCCAATGTTGACAGGGATAAATTGAACCATTTACTTCAAACTTCCTTCCAACGGACACTTGACATTGTCGCATTTTATAAACGCCTAGAAAAACACCTCGACTTTGTTATAGTTGCCGGAGACTATGTTGGTGCAGCCATCGTGACCAACGAGCCCGTCCCAGGTTCACCTTCCGCCCCGATCTCCTACCTGGACAAGTTTGCTGTTTTACCAAGCCATCAAGGAGATGGCACAGTTGACTTCCTTTGGGTTGCCCTACACGACGAGTCATATGGTCTTGGCCATCCCTTTTCCATAAATCCCAACGGTGGCAAGGAAGGCAAGGGAGAAGGTCGAGATCTCGTATGGCGCAGCCGATCGAATAACCCGGTGAACAAGTGGTACTTTGAGCGCAGCACTGGTCACATTCGGACGGGTTCATGGGTTCTATTCTGGTGCGACGCCGAGAAACGGCTAAAATTAGAAGAGACGCGTTCTGATTCTGGTCTTTCATATATTGAAGATTGGGAGTCGGGGAGACTGGAGAGGTGGGCGGAGGTAGTTAGTAAAATTCCCTCGGCTTGGAAGTAGATGAAGCTTGTCAAACGCAGATCTGTAGCACAATACAAACATACGTAGTAAAATAACGTCCCACTATCCCTGGATGCTCAGTGGCTCGACCGCCTTCTCCTGCGCTTGTCTTTCTTTGGTGGAGGAGAAGATCCGGACGAAGTCGTGGTGAAGGAGACAACAGCATTCTCCTTGAGTACTTTCACAGCTAATCCTGGTACGGTATTTCCAATCCATTTCCAGGGTTGATATGTTCCATCCTTTAGAGTGATGGTATCGACCAACTGATTCAAACCTTCAATGACTCGGCGATGGAATCGACCACAAGTCCATTCGTCAATGTTGCGGACTAGAAAATAGACTTGGAGGATGTCACTTGGCTTATCCAAGTCCCACTCATGAAATGGTCTGTCGGAATTCGAGTCTTCGTGCGTTTCGAGGCGCGAATACGGAGCCGACACAACAACCTAGCGAAAACTTCAATACATAAAGCATCCAGATATTCGGAAAACCCACAGGCTTTCCATCTACTACCTCACACCAATCAATGTGAGCACGGACTCTCCCGTTTGCCCATATCAGTCCAATAACCGGGCTTCTGATACCTAGTGAGTGAAGATGCCGTGCAGCGGCAGCTGTCGCGATTCGATTTTGGCGATATGTATCATCGGTAAAGGTGTGCACTGGCTTCTTGTCCTCCCACAAGCTGCTCGCAAACTCGAACCCTGGCATGTCAGGGAGCTGCGCACATGGAGTACTCTGATACCGCCATGATGACCCTTTCGCAGCGGTACCAGTTCTTGCGATCGCCGGGAGATTCTTAAGAACCTTGTAGGGAGATTTTGCGGATTGCGACAAAGGACGCGTTAGTGTTGCAGGAAGGAATACCGCACAGTCGGGGGTAGCCGTTTTGGTGTTCAAAACGCGGTGGCCGTCGTCTACAGCAATGCTAGGTGGTTGCGGAAGGGAAAGAGTGCACTGCACCCTGATCAATGTGAGGTCAAGGTAACTTGAGATGAATAGCGAAGGCTTCTAACCTGAAGACACTGTCTCTGACAGCAGGACTCCGAAAGATATTGTACCTGAAATGATCGTTAATATAAGCGCGTCAAAGTGACTCGGCCGGACTGACACACTTGCGACATAGTCAGCTTCCGACCATCTTTCATTACTGGCTCTCATCTTATGAAGTCTTTTCCACGCAAGGAATACTACAGCGATCTCCTCTGCTAGCTCATCAGCCTGAATTCTGGGGTTACTCGAGAAAAGGCGGGGTGATGAATCGAAGGCCAATTTCAGAAAGTTGTCGAGTCCCTCGCTGCTAGCGTGTCTAGCGGAAGAGTTCTGCGCATTGGTTAGTACTTGCCCCGCTGTGATACTTTTGAATGAAAACCTTGTCTATCCAGGTTTTAGATATCCGTCTACGGGTGTCAAAAATCTCCTGGACATCAGTCATGAAAACGTCGGGAATGTCTGAAAAGGAGGCTTCTTCGCAGTTCTGGTACGCTGTCCAGGTCTCGAAGCTCCGTGCATTACGCGCGATTCTAGGAAGAACGATCAACCCATTGCAAACTAGCCCAATGCGAAGGGAGTCCTCACTCGGAGGCAGACAACGCTCGTTGATGCCCAGTCCCAGTGGACCTCGAGTTCTTCGCTGGCTTGGACATTTATTACAGAATCGGGTGGGTTGTATATCACAAGAACAAGGAGAAGCGCGAGTAACTGTTAAAAAGATGTTCAAGTTGCAGGGTGTGTACCTGGAACAGCAGTGTCGTAAGAATACAAAGGATCGGCTAATAGCTTGCCCGCACTATCTACGCACTGCAACTTGGAGCCGGGCTACGGCTGCGGTATGCTTTGAGTGACAATGTATTACAAGGGAGAGGCAGAGCAATATATCGACCACTGGGAATCTACATCAACTGCGTTTCCACTGAATCAAGGATAATAGCTGAAACCATAAAGGATTAAAACAAACCGTCCATCACTTTTCGTGATGCCTCGACCCCGAGCTGCACATGATACAAATTAAAATGCCTGTTCGATATTGGGGGAAAAATACCCACAAAAGTAGCAGCATTGGCAGGGAATGCCTGAGACGAACGACACATTAGTAACTTGGACACAGCGCTGAGTTCCTGGCTCACCCTAGCCATGGCAGGTCCAAACCCTTTCCAGAGAGCCACGAGACCATCTTGCGCAATGGTCTTTCTCATGCAATCAAAGAAACCAGAATATGTGCCTGAAGGGGCGGACTGTAGCCTCGATTTTAGCACCTGTTGCACCCAGTCAATGTTTCGACAGACACATTAGAAATCGAGCGAACATCCGGGGGTATTGCCAAAGACCACATTGCGATGCCCGCAGTGCCACCAGCGAGAATGATGGCCCCAAGGTTGAGGTCGGAGGGGGACGATCCGGTCGGTGTCAATGCCCTTTTAGTGACCTCGTAAGCGGCAAAGTATCTGATTTCGACTGTCAGCTGTTACTTTTGAACCTGAGAGGCAACGTCATCGTACGCAGCACTTCCCGGTCCATCACGAGCAAGCGTCGCACTCGTTCCACGGAAGATACTCCGCAAGCCTCCTTCTTTGTAGAGGTGTTTCATTACATCCAAGACACCCTTGTACTGGGTGCCTGACGTTCCTTGCCCTTGAACCTGCCTTTCTTTGAAAGAGGACATAGTGCACGAATGGACACTCATACCTGCAGTATAACCTTGGCTCGCTCTACTGGGGCGGTGATCAGGGTGGTTGGGACGGCCGATAGGAAGCCAGCAGTAGCTAGCTCCACGGTTGAAAGTTTCTCGTTTGACCTGTTTGGGGTCAGAGAAAATATCAGCTGTTTTGAAGCGTCGTAGGCCTTGGGGCAAAATGTCACATCATTCAGAAGTGAGAATACAAGATCGGATATACCCAGAAAGAGACTGCAAAGATCGGAGTAACGCCAAGAAGTGGGGGGACCATCCCTCTGTACATTCTGTGAAATGGACAGCTGGTCAGTGGTCACACGCAAGGTTCCATGGCATCGTTCACCCAATAATCCCGTCACGGGCGAGAGTCTGTCGAACGACATCAACGGCACCTCTGTATTGTCCCGAAGTAGCGGTTTGCAGTCGTGTCTTGGTTAAGTCGAAAGGATGGCCTTGTGCATGAAGTGAGCATCGGCCAGTGGGATGCGTTCGAACGCCTCTCACCCACGAGGACCGCTGACATGCCGCCGAATCCGCCAGCGACAAACGCTTTGATATTCTCAGCGGCCGAACTTTTCACGGACTCCTCGACTGCAGGTGCCTCACTACTCTGGTCGGCCAGTCTTAAGTGTCGGTAGAATCGATTTTCACTGAGGGACTGACCATGATGTATCGGGACAAGAGAAGCGACTGAAGTTAGGACTTAAAAGTTAGTCTCATGTGATTCACTCGGGTAAGTACACCTGGCAAGAAATGTATACAGTACGTAAAGTATCAACATGTTGGCTGACGCTACGAATCGTCACTGTCGTGACCAAACCCTCCAGCGGGCTCATAGGTAGCTTCTGTTGGGTCCTTGTTCCAGAAGATGTGCACTCCATAGAAGAATGAACATATCAGCAATACGCCGACGAACCCCACAAAGGTTGGTGGGCCATACAGGATCCACCATGAGGGATGGTAAGGGACCAGCAGCCGGTCAATCTGAATTACACCACCGGTCCCACTCCCGGTGGTGGTACGTCCCCAGCTCAGCACACGAGCCCAATCTGCCTTTCCATCGGTTCCCCGGGCATTCTTGATCCCGACCATGTATTCTGCTGTTGATTTGTCCTCCATCTCTTTGAACACGATGTCTCCGTATGCGGAGAGTGACGATAAAAGCGTACGGTGACTGCCTTGTTGATCGAGCGGCAGTGGCCGATTGTTGTTGAGCACATCCATTATGCTGACCGAACCGGAGGTGGAAGGTGGTAGAGGGATTGGGATTAGGTGCTGGCTGACAATTGCACGTAGTCCGTCGATGTCTTCGAGTAACCGCGTCAGGTTGTACTTCTTGAAAGCATCGTCCGTGGGGCAGAGCAAGGTCCACGTCCTGCCGTCGAGTCCTTGATCCGCCCAATCCGAACCTTCTGGCGGCAAAGTCCCGTCCAAAATCCAATCCAATCCTGCCTTCGCCATCATGTTCGTCATCGTTGTCGCCTTTCCCGCCTTCATCAGTTTTCCAATGCTTAACTCCACCGATCGTGGAATCATCAAGTCTGACACTTCGTGTATGACGCCAGTGTCCGTGAGTACGTCTTTCGGATATAAGGCGCTTTTCATAGCAGCCCAACCTCCACTAGCACTGATAATGACAGGGCCATCCTCAGTCCGCTCCAATTGTAAGTCGGACCCTTCAAGGGTAGCAAAAGTGTGCTGGGATCCGTTAACGAGACTCTTCGAATATTCCACGTCGTCAATGATGTGATGAAGGATGACGTGTTCCAGGTCTTGCTTAGAGGACGCAGCAAGTAGGTGGTCGCTGACTAACATGCCAAGACGCTTGAATGCGCTGTTGTGGGGGATCAGAAATGTGGTACGAGGCATCTTTTTGATCACATCCGCAAGCGAAGTCGAAAAGACGGCCGCGAGGAAGGAAGAGAGGTCCAAGGATGGCAATGCCGTCTGCAGAGGGTCGACTGGAGGATCGAGAGGTCGTGATATAAAGTATATGACCGTATTATTGATTTCCACTGTTAGATAGGTCAGTGGATGGGAAGGTCATAGTGGTGATGTTACCTACCAGGTTCGCCAATCATACTGGCGCCGCCGAATGTGATATGCCGTGCTTCTCCATTGTCTTTCTCGCCATCATGGACATCGACATGTAATACCTGCCGGCCGTCATCCAGACCAAGCTCGTGCAGTTCAGTCTCAAGTAGCATTCCGTCGTCAAGTTTATTAGGCTTCCAAATGCCGGGAAGAAAATGATATTCCAAAACCCGCTTGAGGTCAGGGGACCCTACTGCAGGCAAGGCACTCGCGAAAAGGGACAGCACGTCATCCTTTGGTGCAAGGATCGTGTGTTGATGGTCGGAACTATTGATGAGATGCGTCAGTTCCACCGAGTGAAGAAGGGACACGAAACGAGTGCAGTTGAGTGCTAGAAGGTATTTCTCTGGAGTCAGCTGGAGTGCTCCCGGGGGAACAAGTAAGGAGGAGACGAGGTGTAAGACGCCGTTGCTGGCATAAACATCAGGATGAACGAGTTTCGCTCCGGATATGTCCGTGCCTTCATGGGCAACCTTGACATCGAGAGTGGAGCCATACCTAGTCGTCACTGTTGTAAAAAATTAGCCGAGAATAATGGAGAGCTAACGTTCAAAAATTACACACGTTTAGTCGAGGATTGGAACGAGTCCGACCATCTCACACTGGGCCCCGAAACCAAATGCATATCCACAACACGCCGGAGGTCGTCTGCAGCAAATTCACTTTCTAAATAGAGTCTCTCGAGGGAATCGAGGGATTCCCATGCGGAGTCAAGGGGCATGAATAGAGTAAGTTCCGGGGTGAAACGAAGAAAACGTTCGATTTCCGGGGTGACCACCTTTTGGAAGTACGAAAGGGACTCGGAATCAGCTACGACAGTCACTAACAGATGGTGCATCAATGCGTTTACATCAAAGTAGAGTAGAGGGACGACTCACTAAGGTCTGAGGGTGGCTCAAGTACATCGGCGATGCCATACACGACACCATTGCTTGCTTCCGCCCTTTGCTTGACTAGCTTTACGCCTCCCTCTCCGGAGGCGTCGACGCCGACCCAAATGGAATCGTCACGTGAAGCAAGCCTCAGGCGTTGGGATTTGTTGCCAAGTAGACCATGGGGTATTGGGAACCAGGGGTCGGAGGGAGGTTCGCGAGGGGAAGAATCGTGCGGCAGCTGTGGGTAATGGAGAGTATCGAGGGTCTTCGTGGACTTGTCCTCTGGGAGTTCAGTGAGAGTGTAGTTGAGGAGATGGTAAAAGAGCTGTTGTCTGAGTTGTTCTTGGACATTGTCGGGTACAAGCATGGGTGTCTCAGAGAGGAGGCTCTGCCAGAGTCCATCACTGTCGGCGTGACGCTTGACTGCATCGTTGGTCGGAGCAAAGAAGGTGCTGCCGTTGAGCTTGTTGAGAGTCGGGATGAGAAGGGCGCGCTGGAGGAGCGAGAGTAGAAGCGTATAATCGTCGTCGTTGCTGAGAACGTCGACGAGGGTATTTGACTGGTGGGAATGCCACGACACCTGGAGGGCGGAGGCGGAGACGGCGAGGGCGAGGGCGAGGAGGGAGAGCGGGATGCAATTGCCAGGCCGCATACTAGTTTGATGGTGAGTTACATTACAGTACAAGTGTACAATATATAAGCGTAATCCCACTGGCCACGGACAGCGGCGAGCTCATGCTTGACCTCCTCAGGACCTTCACTGGCTCGCCTTCGGGCCCTCTACAGCACCTCGTCCTGCCTCATGCCACCTTTATCGTACGTGCATGTCGTGCCCCGTCACATACACACCCTCACAGCTTGCTCTATTAGCTTTCCTCGTCGGCCGACGCAATCGTCGCTCTCGACGCAGCTACCTTGCGCTTGATCCGTGTATTTACCTTTCAGGAGGTATTTCCTGGCTTGCAGGTTTCGGGACAACGCGTCGCCTCCATCGCTGTTGATCCTGCCATGAAAATAGTGCGTCAACTCGTCCCCATGTCGTGATCATCACACTCCAGCTTCGCGCTAGATCGTGGCTTCCATAAACACGCACATTGCAGCATGGTCCATGTCCGACGTTCAGACGGATACATGGCGTATCCACTCCTCTCTGGTCTTGTCGGACGGGGACTCTGTCACTGCCTTGGATTGCCGTTCTGGTATCCCCACAACTGACCGTCATCCCTCAACCCTGCTGATTCAATACCAGGTTTACTCGCAGTCGGCAGTCAAACCAGCCTTTCTGTATACACGTTAATTCTCGAAAATGATCTTCTCACCTGGAGCAAGAAATGGGCTACTCGGTATGTCGTTCCGCCGAATCCTCCTATCGTCAGCTCGACTCGTCCGCCAGCGTCGTCACGCCTTCCTTAGTCAAACTTGCACCGACACTAACATTCATCGCGACCACATCTTCCGTATGTTCTGCTTTCGCTTCTCGGCTCCATCTCAACGTCACCTCAGGATGACAACGGAGTTAGATTATACTCTACCACCTCCGGCCAACAAACACAAGGCATCCCACATCCACGACGCGTCGTATCTCTCGTCTGGCGATACTCTCCCTTGTCTCGAAGGTTCGTGGACATGCAGAGATCTGCAGCTTGAATCAATTCTCTTTTTCATAGTGGTGATCCTACATTGCTCACTATCACTTCGGACTCGGTACTGCGAATATTTTTGCCCGTAGTCGACTCACCGCAACGACTTCAATTGCATCTCGCCGTAGACCTCCTTTCTTCTCCCGTCCCCCCACCTGTGTCTCAACCCATGTCACGGTCCGAGTCGGAGATAATCTGGTTGGACAAAGAGGTAATCGGGACAGCTATCAAATCACTCCTGAAATCGGAAAATGAGAACGTTGAGATTGCGAGGTTAAGAGGTTTCGAAGAGGAGGATGGAGATTTGTTCCTACGCGTTCTCGCGGATGGTTCTTTGCTATTGAGCGCCGTGCAAGTGAGCATTTCGTGAGCATCTAAATTGGTCCCTTCTGATCTGCCTTCAGCATATTGATCGTCGCCCACCAACGCTATTGAGACAATTCACCATCTCGCATTCACATCCAGGGGCTTTATTTCCACCTCCTGTGCACCTCTATCTCTTCCCTTGTGGCAAGGGCACTAGCCTGACTTTGGTGACCTCACCGCCATTGCGTACATACAATATCTCTGTGGTCACATTATTCCGTGGGCGAGCCGACAGCCTCCAATTAGTTGCAGCTGGACCAGAGCGCATGCCTTTGGAAGAGAGTAAAATTTTGCGTTTCGTCAGGAGCCCAGCGGGGCGAGGGGTTGCAGTTGTTCGCGCTGGAGGTGGTGAGACATGGATGGAAACAGACGGTGGCCGCAATCTTGCCCGCCTCGATTCATGGGCCTCTGCAGACCAGGTCGTGGTCTTAGATGGTGGTACGCATGATTTATTATTCGTTCATGTTCAACTCTCAGGTCTTCCGCTGACAGGGAAACTTGTTGCTACGTACTCGAGCGACAACTCCGCGTTAACATTGCATTCGAAACCTCCCTCTACTCTCCAGCTTCCTCACGTTTCATATCTCTTCTCAACTCCATCAAAGCGAGAGCACGAGTCTATAGTCGCGCTGACGGAAGATAAATTCATCTTCCGCATTTACATCTCTGCCTCCCCCCATCCAACACTCGTGATCTCCTCCTACAACAGCCTTCCGCTTTTCCACACGCCAAAGCTCCTACTTGCAGTCGACCCCATGGCATGGAGCAAGGCTTCAACGTTGGAAGAATATGATGACTTGCTAAGCGTCTCAGACGATGGGGAACTATGCTTCTGGACCTTCGAACACGGAAAGAACCCTGGATGGAGATGTACAGGAAGAGTGAGGACTGGTAGGAGCGATTTCAGAATGGCAAGTTGCAGCTCGGCGAAAAAGTCTGTACTAGGTAATACTTTTCAGTCAGCGCGATCTGTTATTTATTCTGATACTGTCAGTTTCTGGCCATCCCGACGGGCAGGAGCTCACTATTTGGGATTCTAATGAATCAGAGTTTGCATCTGGTCTCGAACATCAAAGGATTTTCAGGTGAGCTCGAACAATCATTTTTCAAACCCATCTTCATTTCAGTACGAAGTGCATCTGAACCTATTTACGACCTCGACTGGACCTCAACCCCTGACAATCAATCCATACTTGCCGTTGGGTTTGCCCATCATATCGAGCTCTTATGTCAACAGCGTAAGACTTATTTTGGTGACGATCCTGCCTGGGCCATATGCTTCAAAATTGAGGTTGGAAGGTTTGCCTTTTTATAAGTTTATTGAGTAGGTGTTGACTTCCTGCTGTCAGGTATATCCCCTACCCAATCAGTGACTCAATCTGGCTCGCCAATGGTACTCTGCTAGTGGGGGTTGGACATCACATATTTCTCTATGGCCAGACTCAGTCTTACGGATCCAGTCCCACTAATGAAAGCTTGTTCGTACATGTCGCGAGGATCAACGGCCCTCTTCCAGACTATCATCCTCAAATGCTACTACAATGTCTTCTATGGGGTGCGGACCTTTCGTTGATGTTCCCTCGTGTCGGTAATCGATCCATTGAGCAGGAAAAGTATCACTAGTCAAACGAATCATCATTTCCCTTGCGCAGGCAACGAGAGGAGGGAAGACCTTTTGCTGGCAGCCGTTTGCTGTCGAGGATTACCTGCAAGAGGACCAATCACACACAGTGAGTCTATTCCGTTATCACATGTGAGAAGACGTTTTCATTTCCGCCTGAAGACCAATAGACTTGCAAGATACTATGGTCCATTATTTGGATCTCCAGAGCAGTTGAATCCGTGAGTACATCATCTCCCCCTGTGAACGATTATTTGTCCGACTTCTGTCATAGTATGGATGTGGTTTTCTCCAGAACCCTGGTAGGGTCACTGATAGAGCAACTGGAAATACAGCCACTTCCTCACCTTTCGCCTAACGAGCATGCACACCTCGTGGTTCTGATACAAACGACACTAGAAGTGAGTGGATGGAACTTAGTCAGATCATCGTCTCCGCTAAATCTTGTCTGCTACTTGAGATCGATGAGCAGCAGCGAGCGCTGGACGCTAATGGGCTTCGCTATGTCCTTTCCATGCGCTCATTTTACATTTTAAATCGCCGGATTGCGTCAGATCCTGGTAGTCCTCGCTCAGGTGGTGGCGGCATTCCTCGTCAAACGGGCTGGAGAGGACGCCTGCGATACAGAGACATGATATGGGCGTTCCACAGTGAAAGCCACGACTTACTGTTGAACACCTCCACCGCAGCTTGCAATGGGAAGATGCTGTGGTCGGATGCGCGAGCACTGGGTGTCTTCATTTGGCTGACCTCAGTTGACACGATGGTAGGTGATTACAATCCTCGGTGCGCTACTATAAGGATATTTGCCAGAAATCGCAAATGGAGATCATTGCTCGGAATGAATACATGGCGGGCGGAAATCGGGATCCCACTGCATGTTCGCTCTTCTATTTCGCACTGGGAAAAGTCAAATTGGTGCATGGACTGTGGCGCCAGGCAGTATGGCACAAGGAACAGACAGTAATGCTCAAGTTTCTAGCAAATGACTTCACTCAGCTGCGCTGGAAGACTGCAGCCCTGAAGAATGCTTACACTCTGCTGAGCAAGCAACGATTTGGTTGGTAGATACATGTTCGCTAATGTTCTACTGATAAGTCGGGTCCAGAATATGCAGCCGCCTTTTTCCTTCTCGGAGGAAGTTTGAAAGATGCTGTGAACGTTTGTTTGAAGCAGCTCTCCGACTTCCAGCTTGCTGTAGCCCTGGCACGCGTAATCGAAGGTAACGACGGTGAAGTATTGCGTGACATATTGAAAAATACCGTATTGCCGACTGCCTTCCGCGAAGGGAACAGATGGCTGGGAAGCTGGGCATTCTGGTTGCTACGACGCAGAGATATGTCTGTGAGGATTCTCGTGGTAAATCAGTATCCCCAAGTGATTGCGCGATCCTCTCACCCTCCCGATAGACACCTTTGCGAGATCTGGCCGATTCTCTAGCAATGATAAACTTGAAAATTGGCGAACCTCAGTTTGACGACCCAAGCCTTGCGCTCTTGTTCTCTCAATTGCGATCCAAGACGCTACAAACTGCTGCGGGAACTAGTGAAATTTCCGGAAGAAGAGAGTTCAACTTTATTTTGCAGGTCGCGCGAGTGTTCTGTCGGATGGGTGGGTACTTTTGTTCGATCTTCGTGCCCCACGACCTTGATGTTCGTGTAGGTTGCCATTCTCTGGCACTTTATCTGGTCCGCTCATGGTCCTTCGAGCGACCGACAACAGTTGCACGCAGCGACGTAGCTCAACTGCACGGACCACCGAGCCCAATCTCGCCACGTCGGACTCTAGCTACCAGTCCTTTCTTACGCAGAAGATCTTCTATCTTGATCGACATGGATGTCGAATCCAAGGCAACGTCAAGAAGACAATCTACAGAACCCACTTTTCATGGCATATCACAGGAGACAATCCGGGAGGAAAGTGATCTTGCGACTCGCAGAGCTGGGCTAGGGAGCCTGATGAAATCAGCAAAGCACGACATTCAAGTCCCTGAATTTAATATGGAAGCGTTTCTTGGGAGCTTCGATGACGAGAAAAGGCATGAATAGCAGGCTGGCGGGCCGAAGCAGCTACATAAGAGTACAATTTGTTGTAGTATGCACTGCATATCTACGACGCTTCTACCTCCCGCTTCTTGAGAACGAGATCTTTGCCCATCACACGCTTCCAGACATCTTGAACATCCTCGACGACAGTTTCAAAATGAGAAGTGGCATCGTAAGAACGTGTGATGAATATGTTGTCGGCCTCTCCGGTGGATACAGGCGTGTAGATTGGGTTGACGCTCACGAACCTGTGGTAATCAACGGAATTAGCATTGCACTCACTCCAAAACCGAAACTTTACTTTGCAAAAACAGGCCCAAGAAGCTGAAGTCCGGGGATAATTTCCTGCTCGGGATCTTTCGTCTCGACAATGGTACTAACGATGGCAACATATACATCTTTGGCACAGACGTTATGTGTTGATGAGACCATAGCGATATAGATATCTGTAGCAAAATCAGCGGTGGAACGGGGGAGTAGATTAAGTGATACATACCGTTTCGTCTGTTGACTTGGTTCTGAGGGATAATGATTTGGACACTATCACTGTCTTCCGTGCCAGGGATTGGGTGCTTTAAGATGCAGATCGCTCGAATGACCTTGCCGTCCTCGACAACGCGCAATTTTCCGCCTTCCGCCTCTTGACCTGCACCAAAGTAGCTGGGGTCACCGATGACTTGCTTTGCTTTGACTGTCTCGTCACCACTGCGCACACCGACAAACTTGCCATCCTGATCCGTCACTATCTCATGGACTGACTTATCGAGCATGTAGGTTCCACCGTAGATGGCAGACAAGCGTGCGAAGGACTGCGGAAGCTCCCCGAGACCATACAACGGGTAAATGTACGGCGATTTGCCATAGCGAGCCATCGAAGAAGTGTAGAGGATAATGCGATCGTAAGTGGGACGAGCAGGTTTTGTGATGTAACTTCAAGTGTGTTACTGAATGGAATTGAATCAATTATACAGATACTCACTCGTCGTCGAGGTAAAGGGCCATGGCATGACCAATGAAATCCTGGGTACCAGGTTCAAGTCCAAACTTCTCATATACTGTCTTCATGGAGTCCTTATCGAGGTCGATGCCTTGCGGAACAAGATGAGTCTGATGAAACCAAGCCATGGTGAAGAGCTGACCTTGATGAGTTACGGGGTCATCGTCCTTCCATCCTTGCAAGAATTCGAAGAATTTCTTAGCACGGCGTTTCTCAAATAGCCCCATCAAAGGGCTTTTCACGGCTTCTATCTCGGTGCTCGGGACTTTGGAGATTTTACCATCCCGATAGACAAAGCTTCCTGCGATCTGCTTAAACTCTAGATAGCGCGTCACGTCAGTGTGCACGAGGATCTTGGTGAGTTCTCCAGAGGCGATGATGAACTTGGGTATCAGATCGACAGCATAGTCGCGATCGCGGCCGAGTTCTGTGGGTGAGGACTGATCTGGCCTGAACTTGCGATAGAGCTAGATGTCGATTGATATGTGAGCGGCCGTAGGCAGCACCTAGGGTGTTGACGCGTAACTTGCCTGTGTCAAGTTCAAGCTGGCACCATCGCCGCCGTAATAGTCATTTCTATCCATGTGAAGAACTTTCTTGCCCTCGACTGAGAGAAGGCCAGACAAGATACATTCCGTCAGCCCTGTGCCAAGAACGATGACCTGCGCAGCAAATCAGATGAAGCAACGAGCTATTAGATCTCGTGGTTGAATCACATCGTATTCCTCATCCATGGCCAATCGTTAGCTCCCAATTAGATCGTTGGTGGTGGTGTAGGATAGATGGTGCGAGAGGAATGAAATTGGCGGTTAACAAGTAACGACCACGAGCTTAACCAACTACTTATACTAATCACAACCACGTGGCGTCGGCAGGTATTCTGCAAATAAGCCAAACGTGTTATGTTGGTACGTACTGCACGCATGTATGTACTAGAAAATCTCAGTAGGGTATTATGTACGCGCAACACTAACGGACGAGTAGAAGCATAAGAGATAACAAAACATGAATAATAGTCGTGCGCGCAGATTCGACGCTGCTGTCGCAATCAAATTTTCTCATTATCCTGTTCCCGGTCCTCACCCAAGCAGATTTTCCATCAGTTTCGCCATGAGGAACGCCCGCGCCGACTTTGATCACCATTGCTAGATCTGGCTGAGTACTTCCTGGACAACTTCAGAATTGCTATGATGACTCTGGTCAACCACCGGCATAGGTGGGCAATAACTATCGAAATCATACCGGCTTCATTTCTTCGATAAAATTCGGCCCAGGACCGCCCAGGTCTTTTAGTCCCGTACTGCACCGTCATGAATGGGACGCAAATTCAGGCAAAGGCTCGACGAGAATCACGTACAGTCTCAGTGAAGGTTTGCCACCGCTCCTTTGGCGCCATTTCTTCCCAGTGATTCTTCGCGATGAACCTGGCGAGGATGCGCCAATCTCCCCGTGAAAACGAAGCACCAGGTTCTCCCATATCAGCTTCGTCTTCCTCGGTATCGGCATCGCCGAAATCTGAAAACGTTCCTTCAGAACGATTCACGCCTTTCAGATCACGCGAAGTTTCATTCGCTGACATTGCCTCGGATTGAACATCGTCTTGGTCGGTTTTCATCTCCTCTTCCACCTCCACCTCCTCTTCCTCATTTTGCTGGTCTTCGTCGTCCTCCGCATCCGCATCGGAACTGTCGTGGTATGTGGCCAAAATCTTGTCGGCAATGTCGTGACGCTGGTGCCAATGTGAAGACCAGGAACTCGCGCTGTGATGAGGTGCCTAGCCCACATCATTAAGAGGGATTGACCGGAGGATAAGCCAAAATATTGCTCACCTTCTCGTGAAGCAGTTCACAAAGTTCCTTCTTTGTCAGCGAAGGATCTTGTTTCAATCGCCATACAAGGAACTTGATGAAGTATTCACGATCTTCCTTGGTATACTTGTTACCGTTAGTACCAACTTGGACCGTTGCAGGAGGGGTTGGTGACCGGGAGGGCGGTTCCGGGAGGGGAATGTGAACTTGGGGCGGCATTAGGTTCGGGACATCGCTGGAGGGTAATGGTGCAGAGAGGCTATTGAAAGTGGCTCGTGGGCGTTTAGGAGGCCGAGTCAACACCGACGCCGTAGGGGTAACGGATTGGGGAGTAGCGCGTTTTCGGCGTGAGGCCTGCGAGGGCACAGAAGAGCGTCCCTTTTTTTTAGGAGAATGACGTGGTGTAGGTGAGGAAGGGCGGGGAGGAGACATGTGTCGCTTTCGTGCGACTTGGTGAGATGTGCCCTCTGCGTCGACGCGAGGAGGAGATTTGCTCGGCACAACTGGCTTCTTGACGGTTTTTGGTTGTTCGGCTAAACGGGACACAAGGAGGTCAATACGGTCGTGATGATCCAAGTAGTAGTCCTTCCATAGATTTGCAGCGTGATTGTTGACCTGGAGGTGCATAAGTGAAGAGAGGACATAAAATGGCTGCAAACGTGACCAACCCCATGAAGACCCTCAAGAGCTTGTCTGTAAGTCTTACCTGACTGTCTACTCTCGTAGAGTGCTTGAGCGAGGATCGTATCGTCGGTTTGGGACGAACCGACAGGCGTGCTCAAGCGTAAAAAATCCTGCATGATTTGCTGCGGGATGATGGAAGAGAGGTCGAATGGGTTGGATGACTGATTTTGATAATACTGGGATGGATTCTGGTAGCCCTGAGCCTGCATCTGGGGGACAGAAGTGGGTGCAGATGGAAGCTGGACTGGCTGCTGCCAGGACGAACTATGAAACTGCTGAGGTTGGTTTTGAGGGAGCATTTGGGGCCAGTGCTCGCGAGACTGCGACTGCTGGTGCAGGTGAAGTGAATTAACATGCCCATGAACTGGGAAATGGTGGTCGGCTGGAACGCCGTTTGAACTGGCTCCTGGGTTCATCGTCGCCTCTTGCAAATTCAACTCAAATATACTTTTTGTGTGACGTGTGTGACACCAATATAGCACGTGACATGAAACACACACGTGACCGCCCCCGCGTATACTCCCATCGGATCTCGGAATGCACTGCTTCCCCCCCACACCATGCCAATTGCACGTATCGTGTCTCGTCGTTCATACGCGACCCTCTCAGGGTTGAGCCAATCAGCACGCCCATGGTCCGAGAAATTGTCCGCAGAGTGGAAAGGCACACGCGCAACTGGTGGCAACACCAAGAACTACATCGGCGGTGAGTTTGTCGAGAGCAAGGCCACTGTCTGGCACGACGTCGTCGATCCGGTTGGTCTCCGTTCCTTTACATCTCATTAGCTAACTTTGTTACACTCCTTAGTCTACACAAACTTTGCTCACTCGCGTCCCGGAGACTACCACCACCGAGTTTGAACAGGCTGTCGATGCTGCTTCCCAAGCCTACAAGACCTGGAGCAGACAAAGCGTTTTGTATCGTCAACGTTTTGCTATAGAGTCTGTTCTCTCTCTTTTTATTTTCCGTGTATTTATTTATCATCATGGCCTCAGGTTGCAAAACCAAATCCGCCAAAATGCAGATGCCCTGGCCGCCAGTATCGTTTTGGAACAGGGAAAGACTTTGGCAGGTTGGCTCGTCTTTCTAGCTCCAACAGCACCAATTAATTCATAAAGATGCACACGGTGACGTCCTTCGCGGACTTCAGGTGGTCGAGACTGCCATCGGAATCACTTCAACATTGCTCGGGGATAAAATAGAAGGTTTTTTTTTGGCTTCCGTTTAGCGTAAACGTGATTGATTATTCGCAGTTAGCAAGGATATGGATACTGAGGTTCGCAAAGTTCCTTTGGGTGTTTGTGCAAGGTCGGGATCGAATTACTTGCTCGGTGTCCACACATTCAAACATGTTTTACAGCATTGCTCCCTTCAACTTCCCTGCGTACGTAGTATTGTTTCGTTCAATGCCTCGTTATTCATCTCCCTCAGTATGATTCCACTGTGGACGATCCCAATGGCTGCTGTCACAGGAAACACACTTGTCCTCAAACCGTCAGAGCGTGACCCTGGTGCAGCCATGATCATCGCAGAACTCTGTGAACGTTCAGGTGACATAGCACTCAGCCTCGTCAACTATCGAATCCGTACTAACATGTTGCGCGACAGGCCTGCCTGCTGGCGTTCTCAACGTGGTACACGGAACCGTTCCCACTGTTAACGCTATCTGTGACCATCCCGCCATAAAGGCGATAAGCTTTGTTGGTGGTGATCGTGCCGGTCGCCATATATACGAAAGGTCGGTTCAGCGCCCTGTCCCCGCAGTATCACATCTGATCTACGGAATAGAGGCACGAAGAACGGCAAGCGAGTCCAGGTAAGCTCACCACTCGAATAAATAGCTTGTATTAATTATTCGTCCAGGCGAACATGGGTGCTAAAAATCATGCAGTATTGATGTCTGATGGTAAACGCACTTTTCGATGGCATACTCTTGCTAATTACTGGTATAGCAAATAAGAACCTCGCATTGAATTCCGTCATAGGGGCGGCCTTTGGCGGTAAGTTATTCTTCAGTCGTTCGATCAGTAAAAGTGAGTTTTGTCGAGCAGCTGCTGGACAAAGATGCATGGCTATCTCAGTGGGTGAGTGTTCTTGAGAAAACCTGACAATTTAAACTTGAAGACATCCAGCCATCCTTGTTGGAACCGCGCAGTCCTGGCTCCCCGAGCTAATTGAACGTGCCAGAAAACTTCACGTCAATGGAGGATTTGAACATGGTACAGATCTGTATGTGTGCCCCCATTCTAGAATAACCCAAGTTACACCCATAATTGTTGTAGTGGCCCGCTTATTTCGCCAGTCGCCAAGAATCGCGTGGAAAGGCTCATATCTTCTGCAGCAGAAGAGGGCGGACGCATTCACCTTGACGGGCGGAGAATCACTGTGCCGGGCTACCCTAACGGAAATTTCGTTGGCCCGACCATTATTGAAGCCACGACGACTATGCAATGCTACCGGTCAGTATATGCTATTCTCTTGTTTAACAAACTGTGCTTTACATCTCTTCAAGTGAGGAAATTTTCGGTCCAGTGCTCACCATCATCTCGGCAGAAACATTGGACGACGCTCTCGACATCATTAATGCAAACCGCTACGGCAATGGTGCTGCCATTTTCACGCAATCAGGTGCAACAGCACGCAAATTCGAGACCGAAGTGAATGTTGGACAAATTGGGGTCAATGTACCTATTCCAGTCCCCCTTCCTATGTTCGCTTGGAGTGGTAACAAGGGGAGTGTCTTGGGTGATATCGGATTCTATGGCAAGAGGTGAGCACTATCTTGAGGCAATTGCTGCTTGTTAGGCGGTTAACCAAGACATATACAGTGGGATCAGCTTCTACACACAACATAAGGTACACACCCAACCGAAAGAAATCTCACCAAAGACTAACCCCTAGCATCAGACTACGACAAGTCTCTGGAGAGCAGAAGATGCCGTAGGCAACCGTGCGTCGGTAAACATGCCAACTATGAACTGATCTATTGTTATCCTTCCTGTGTAACTGTAGCGATACAGATATCTGAGTATTGTCAGTTTTTGCTGACAACTTGGTCAAGGAAAGCCTTTGACAACTTTGTACACTCTTCAAAGCATCTCTCGAATGCAGTCTGTGACATCACGTCAGATCATACCCTGGGACCACAGCGAAATCCTCACAATATCTCCATAGTAAGGATCGGAGATGGGCTTGTTATCTATGTATGATCCCCAAAGACGCACGATCGCAGTCCCTTCGCTCGGTTTCTTTGACATCAGATTGCGAAGGTTTGATTCATCTGCAGCAAGGATATACTGGAATTTGCTGAAATCCGCCACCTCCACCTGGCGCGCAGAGTGACTGATCAGTATGTTATTCTGGAACCCTGTCAATTCGAGTTGTACAGTTATCCGGACTCTGAGATCCACACCTTTTGGCACGTCGAGATGGTCCTGCGATGCCAAATAGTTACTCAGAATCTCTGTCCAAGTGGATAAAGTACTACACACACCTATAATCCGGATCCTCTCCAACATGGTATGCGCCAGTGCCTGCACTGTCGATTTCGATTTCGATTCCTCGCTTTGTAGCTTCGTGTCTGAGTACGGCTTCCCCCATGGGAGAGCGACAGATGTTACCCAGGCAGACGATGAGGACTGACAGGGTCATCGCCAGTATTGTTGCCAACGTGAGGCCGCAGGTGATTACGGTACTAGGCGAGCAAGCTGTAGTACTGTTTAACTAGGACTACTCTACTTACCAGTTTCTAAAATGCCTTCACCGCCGATCCAGGTGTTCCTCACCACAATTGCTTCGCAACCCGTCCTCAGAAAGCGTCAAGGCAAGTCATTTATGACTCGATCGCTTCGCTGTGGTCGAGATCATATATCATGCACAGAATACATCCTGCGCATTTTACAGACGAAGAAGATCCCATTCACTTCCTACGACCTCGCTTCAGATGAAGAGGCCAAACGCTTGTGGAAAAGAAAGGCACCCCTTGGTCCGTGAATGTTGATGACAGTTACTGTTCAGTTCAGACCTGGCACAGATAAGCAGCAGTTGCCTGGCATACTCGTCGGTGGCAGGTACCCAGGTGTGCGTAGACCTCGTTCACGCACGTATCGACTGATGGCCAAGATATCGTGCATAGGACTTTGACGCATTGTCGGCATTGCTCGTTTCGCCGTGCCATCCACCCTGCTGACCTCTACCATCAGCGAAGAAGCCGTTGAATATGACGAACTAGCCAACTTTCTACGGCTTAAAGAGAGCTGGAACGCAACGGTCGATGAAGACCGTCCCGCACCCACCGCGAAACCTGTTGGCGTCCCGGGGGCAGTACCTGTATCTCAGATGACTCCAGAGCATCACAGGCCCAAGTTTTTTGCTCAAGATCCCGACACCCCGTTGAAGCCAGTTAACAAACGAAATGATTTCGATATCAGCACAGAGCTCGAGGGCTTTGGACTGCAGGGAGTAAGAGTCACAGACGACGACTTGACGCAGCTAGTCAAGGATCTCGGTCTCGACGGGGATGAGGCAGCGGAGATGGTGAAGAGTCTGGGAGGAGAGGCAATCACAAGCATTTCTTCGAAGAAACTGGAGGCAGAAGGAACGGAAGAGGGTGAAACTGGTGAGCTGAAAGTTTAAACGGAATGAATGGTGATGGTTATATCCTTCATGTAATGTACAGTCAGAAGCGGATGATACTATTAGCATAGGGACATGTCAAAGGGAATATTATCGTTCAGTGTGTTCGATTAACGTTTAGCGCGGGCGTCAGAGCTTACATGACGGCATGTTAACAAGGAACCCGCCATCAAGGGTAATCGTTGCACCATTGACATACGCGCCAGCTCGACTTGCGAGGAACAAAGCAGCGCCACCGATGTCCTCCGAGGTACCGAGGCGGCTGGTTGGAATTCGCGAGATGAACTCGTCTCCCTCAGTGTCCAGCATTCCGGCGGTCACTACTCAAAGATTTACTCAGTGCGGCTCAAACAAGTTATAAACCAGGTAACTTGCATTTGCTCCGGAAGGCTCCTGAGAGATAAGACGGCATATCAGCCGATACAACTAGATGACAGTAAAATTCCACAGACCGCAGGCAATTGTGTTACTCAATATCCCTTCCTTGCCAAGTCGGCCAGCGAGGTGACGACTCAGGTGATGAAGGCCTGCTTTTGCGGCAGAGTACGCATAGGTGTCATGATTGGGAACAGCCAATCCTTCCACACTACCGATCTTACGAAAGAGTAGGTTTTACGTAGAGCCAAAGAGAACTCCCGGGATGCTTGCAATTGTACGTACGTTGATAATTCGGGACGGGTCATGGAATATACCCCCAGTTCGGCCACCCTGCACGGCACCAGCACGGAGAAGAGGTAGCAGTTTCTGCGTTAGCGTGAAGACTCTTTGCAGATTCAACGTAAGGACTTTTGAAAATCCTTCGTCCTGGGTTGCAAGTTAGCTTTAAGTCAAGACGAAGCCTGCGAACAGACCGACTGGATAGTCATCCAAAACCTGAGCCCACACTGCCGCGGCGTTGTTGACGAGGATATGAAGTATTTTTTCTCTCGCTCCAAGTTCTTGCACCAGATGCTTCACCTCTGAAAGCTTGGAGACATCGGCAGGGATGGATATACATCTACCCGGACCAAGGGCAGAAAGCTGCACTGCAGACGCGTCACAGTCTCTGGTAGAACGCGCGGAGATATAGACCTAAACACCCGCATCAGTTTTGACGGAGTTGCTACTGAGAGTTCGCATGCTAACGATTGCACCATTCGTGACAAAAGCGGATGCAATCTAGGAACACGAAATGTTGTACTGTTGTACGCTTCTTGCGGGCGCCGTATTGCTCACCATCTTTCCAATCCCACGAGACCCGCCAGTGATAAGAACGACCTTGCCTGCGACAGTGAACAATGACTCGGCTTGCAAGGAATTCATGCTGAGCAGCAAGAGGTTGTATGGTGGTAGAAATAAGATATGATCACAGTCTGGCGACAGGCGGGCCTAGGATGGCATGATGTGGCCGATCTATTGTCATGAGTTTTTAGGATCCAAGAGTTTACCAACTCCCGGTATCAATGTGGAAAACAATGGTTGAGTTGATGTGGTGGCGACAACACACTGAATTACCAAAGGAGAATTAACTCGTGCCTAATTTGATAAAAACATGTGAATACGTGGGTAGCACCTGCTCCAATGGATGATCAGCTAAACGAATTCTAGTTCTCTGAATCTAAAAGGACATCAGACATGCGTGACCGTCGCCGCTTGAGAGGAGAGCTATCTGACGCCAGAGCGGAAGGAACATCTGCGGGAATATCCTCGGATTTGAGGGCCTGTAAATGATGTGACTAAGAATGGTAAAGCGAGCATAGATGGAACGGACAGTGCTTGTGACACGACTTTCACCAGCGAGATTTCTCCGTGAGCGTTTTCGGATACGAACAGGCCGGTCCTCCTTGGATTCAGATACAATATGTGTTTGATCCATGGAAACGGGCCATTTAACTGCAGGCAGGAGACATGCAGTTAGGACGATGGCAGAAAGGGTGAAGAAAGAGGCAGAAGCGACAAGGGCAAAGGTGAGGGGAAAGCGAGACACCAGACCCCTGTTTGATCAAAATCAGGAACGGCCTTCAAATTAAGGGATGGAGGAATACCGAATTCCATGGCGTCTGAGGGCACCCCTCAGGGCAGCATTCGAAACGCTCAACTCGCGACCCTCGCCATTGCCCAAACTTTTCCAGCCATCCCTGCGGCCAATGTCGATTCTTGCATATATCCTTGGAGTGCCAGGGACATAGGAGGACAGCAAGGGGACATTCAAATCAATGAGGCATGGGGTGGGGGAGAAGGGGAAGGTAGCACGTTTGGGGGGGAGTGCAATGGCCTGCACGATTAATCGTAAGAAGAGTAGAAACGGATGGAGAGAAAGGGAACGGACCGGTCTGCTTACTGTGACGAGTGTCTTGTTTGAAGGGGTGAAGAGAGATAGGGTGGCCATGAAGTTGCCTAGAGCAAGGTTTGCTTCAGAGACAGGCAGGACGAGCTGAAGGGAAAGGTCGTAAGGCTGAGCGGTGGAGAGAGGAGGCAGCGACAACTCGGCGTAGGGCAAGGGGCCGACACTGTGGTTGAGTGAGTCAATGCAGGACGTCGGAAGAAAAGGAGGCTGACCCGTATTGGAGATAGATAGGAACTTGCCATGCGACAGGGATGGTTTTCCAAATGTACCAGCCAGAGAAGAGGGAGAAGAAAAGGATGAGTGGGATCAAGGAGAGACATACGACGAATGACACAAGGCGGGAGGCGATCCATCGGGACGTGTGAGGAGGAAACAAGTACATGACGGATCTCGTTACAACATGGACGTCTGCAGCTGGCTCATGTTTTGGACGAACCATCATCACAGAGAGCGACAAGTATCGTAGCTTATGTAAATTCTACAAGTCATGTATCTCAACCATCTCCTTGGTCAACCACCGACTGCGCCTGTCCTCGTAGAGTACATCAGAACCCTGAATACCGATACCACACCCGCGCCAGACATTAAATCCTACCCCGACATCGTCTACTTCAACTACCCGACCTTGGGCGTCAGCTTCCAGTTCACACCTCAGAACGGATACAAGCCTGTGACAGGTCTGAGGCGCGAGCAGCTCAAGGACGATGATCTGCGGCTGGAGGCGGTGGACATTTACAACGCTGCCGGTGCAAATGGAGCTGGGGCAGGGTTTGTTACGTATCCATGCCTACCAATCGAGTTGCAGTTGGCAGGAGGGTCGATCACGATTGCAAAGGACACGACGGGCAAGGAATTGGTTGAATGGCTGGGCGAGCCAAACAGAAAGGGTGGTGGAACAGGACCGTCGAGTGGGTCGATCCACATCTGGTGCGAGTGGTCGCAAAAGGGGATCATGGTCGAGTTTGATGCGAGAGGTCCACAGGCATGGGAACAGGGAGGGAGTGCGGTCTGGAGGGTGGCGACAATGTACATGATTGGCTGACAGCGCCTCTTAAGCAGCCGGTGTTCCCCGTCCCTCTCCGTCTCTTCCATCATGGCTGCACCACCCCACATAACTACCAAAGCATTCGGCGGAAAGTTCATCATGGTCATCTTGTTCACCCCATTCCATATCGTCGCAGCTCATCTCTCCTTGAACAGAACAAGTCCCTCAGTGACGACAGCGATGAAATTCTCCGTCTGCAGGGCGTGTCTTGGTTCAAGCGCCGTGCAATTTCCATGTTCACCCTTACCCTCCACGTAAAGCACTACACAGACGATGCAGGCGTCGAGCACATCGACATCGACCAGTCTCTCTCGGGAGGCATTCCCGGCACCAGTGAAAACCGCCCTCTGGATTGGCACGAACGTGAGGAGTGCGACGATGTTTTTGGCGTCGTGACCGAGAGGTCGCGCAGAATTCCCATGGAGGAGATCACCGACGAGTTCCTCAAGAAAGACTGGACTCCAGATACCCTCGACGACGATATAATTTACATCGATACCTGGAGTGCTCCCAACAAGAATAGTCATACTTGGAGAGCAGTGCAGGTAACCTCCTCCTCTTCATCCATCGTCTTGTTCTCACAAACCAGACCTGGGGCTTCGGCATGGTGAACGGCGAAAGGCGACACGTTCGACTTCTCACCTTTACCTCTCCCGAAAAGGACGGCCCAATTCACGCTCGTTTCGTTTACGACTACAGTAAGTGCTCCTACCCCGCTTGTCATGGTCCCTCCTGAGCCCTAGTAGTGGGTCTAATTTGAAGGCACGTCGCAACGGAGTGATACAGACGGTTAAAAATATACTACTGTATCGCATGGCACACAGGATATCGCTATTTGACATGTGTAGTAGAACAATCTGTATCAATTTCTTCATTGAAGGAGTCCTCACTGGCATGCAACCTGACCCCGCTTCAACTACTCCTTCCCAATCCACACACGTCGGCTTGTCTGCAGATGCGGTCTCCGTAAAGATTGAGCCCCAGGATGCTGGCCTAGGCACCCATCCGCAGCACTTTTGGCACAACCTGGCGAGATGTGCTTCCAAGTGGCCTCATCTGCAGAGAACCCTCCTCTACGTAAGAGGTCCGAGACCAAAGCGTGACCTTCCTAGTGAGTCGAGCTCATACCGTTTCCCTACTCCTTTCTTACCACCACTTTCATCCCAGACCCTATCCCACTCCTTGGTCGCACCTACACCTTCCGCAGCCGCTCGCTCTCCATCGCACTCGAACCTGCGCTATTGCGCATCACACGCCCGTTTACCACACCTTGGCTATTCGTTCTACTTGCTGCAGCTTACACAATAGGCTTCGCCTTCTTTACCCGTACCCAGTGGTTCCTCACACCCTCTTCCTCGTTTGTCGGTTGCACCTCTGTTTTCTGGGCAGAGAATGCTGGCTGCGGTCTTGATGGCCAACTATGCGCTCCTTTTACAAACTCGTCTTTCGACTTCCGATGTCCCGCTCAATGCGGTTCGGTCGTGCTCCAGAATCCCCGCCTCGTCGGAAACGTAGAACTTGACTTCGTTCCGCTCCTAGTTGGTGGTGGAGACACGCAAAAGACATACAGAGGTGACAGTTTCATTTGCTCCTCCGCAATCCAAGCGTGAGTCCTACTTGTTTTGTTGCTCTGTATCACGCACTCAATGGACGACTGCAGTGGTTTCATTAGCGACTCGAGAGGTGGTTGCGCATCCGTTCAGCTCGTTGGCAATTTCACTAATTACCTACCTATCAATTCATCCGGTCTTAACTCCATTGGATTCCCTTCTGTCTTCCCTCTGTCTTTCCGATTCTCCGAATCTACTTCGCTCACTCATTGTACAGACCTTCGCAACTTTGCTCTGCTTTTTAACATTCTAGTCACCTGTGTTTTGTTCCTCATCCTTCGACCCAAAGCCATTGTGCTGTATTGGTGCCTGGTGTGCATCGGGTTCTGGCACATTGCTCTTTTCTCACAGCCCCAGGCAGCTCCGCCGCCGTTGGATGTAGCCTTTGGTGCCTTTCTTCCGACACTTTTTGTCTGTTATGGTTTTTGGAGAGTTGCCATGCGCTTCACCCTACCTGTATTTGCTGACGCTCCCATCGAGGCTATGATCTGGTACCTTGCGCCATACTGGACTGGCGTTCTCACAAATCTCACCACGGCACAAATTCCTATAGATCGTCTTACTGCGCAGGACATCACTCAACGACCTGGTGGTCTCGTCGCACTCATCATCATTGTCCTCATCTTGCTCGTCATCGTGATAAACCAGATGCGTGTCATCCGGAAAACCGGCTATCTCCCGTATTATCTGGGTTGGTATATCATGGGTGGCTTGGTCGTCCTTGTCTTGGGGCTTTTGCCGGGCTTGCAGCTTCGTCTGCATCACTACATTATCTCCATGGTGCTCCTTCCTGGAACGGGATTTCCGACTCGCCTTTCTGCCATCTATCAAGGATTCCTCCTTGGAATGTTCTTGAACGGCGTCGCCGGTTATGGGTTTGCGTCCATCTTGCAGACAGCAGCGGATGTACGTCTTTGAATTTTTTTTTTTACGACGTCAAGTTGACCATTTGTAGCTCGTTAACGACGGGCCCATCGGCTCATCGCTCCCAACATTCCTTACCAACTCAACGAATTATAATGCTGGGATCACACCGTCGAATCAAACGATATCGTGGGCTCATATACCAGATAACTTGTCTAGTAAAGGTTGGAATGGATTCTCCCTCCTGGTGGACGACGTAGAGCGTTACGTTGGTAGCGCTCTCAACTTCTCCCTTGCGGGACTGGAGGCAGGTCTGCCCCACTTTTTCAGATTAGCTGTGAGTGCACGTGTCGTTCAAGCTGGCCTGATGACACTCATGGACTACTCTATAGTACGCGAGCAACGGAAATCCTGGAGATTTTACCATGCCCGCCACTCTGTGGCCTAATGGGACGTGGGCTAATCCTCTGTCTGGGCCATCCTGAGTCATGTATTGCGAGAGGTAAAGAGTATGCATTAGGAACGTACACGAGGCGGACTTGTGGACATTAGTACAGTAGTCGCCCAGTACTGTAAAACTCCACATGTGGTAGAGTGCCGTGTACTTTGACTCCTAATTGACACCTATTTTTGGATGTTGGTGTCTAACATATTTAGGGTCCCGGGAGGAACTTGCTCATGCAGACTTGATGCCGACTCCCACCTCTGGTCAACGAGGGTCGTTGAAGAAATGCAAGGGTGAGCTGATATTGCTCACATCCATCGAGCAACCAAAGCATTTACTATGATAGGTCAAGGATGGATCTGTACTATCTGTCCTACGGTCGCTAGCGGCCAACCATTCTTTTCCAACTTCAAGGCTGCTTTGAATCACGAACGAACCACTCATGACCGCAAGCCCTCTGCGTTGAAGGACGACTGGAATCGTGATGATGACGGAATAGGTATGCAGACTCTAGATGAGACGTGTTGGGACAAGATCGACCAACCTCGTCTCACCTCGGAGGGTCTACGCCAATGGGAAATGCACGCGCATGTCGACCAGGTCTTTGATCTAGTACCTTTCTGGCAGCGTGGTATAGACGCGGCGAAGAAGGGCGAGGTGCTTCGATTAGAGGAGTTTTTGGAGAAGATGGAGGACGATGGTGGATGGAGAACTGCGAACGAAGTACTAGGGATGTTGGGAGGATGGAAAGTGTCCTCGTCCGAACGGGCTCGCGACTTTGGTGGGTGGGGTCAGCCCAACCAGCAAGATTGGGCAGCCAGCCAACGTACGGCATGGGAGGCGGATGTGTTTGGCTGGGCAGCAAGCCAGGAAGGCGGTTGGAGCGTTGCTTCCAACCGCATTGCCTCTGATGCCACTGAGTCATCCCGTCGGAGGGACAATGGATGGGGTATCCGGGAGAAATGGGCCGAGGACGGATCAGGATTCAATATGGGTCGGGGTAAGAAGGATGGCTGGGGTACCCGGGCGCGCGTCAAGACGGTACGGGTTGTGGGTGGGGGGAGAGAAGAACTGCACCAATTTGCGGACGCTATTGCGCGACAGGAAGCTGTCAACGAAGAACGACGGAAACAAATGCACATGTTCTTTGAGGTATGTCCGCAGTCAATCTGAATGAAAACTGATCGGAACGAACGTGACAGATACCGATGGAACAGAAGATTCAAAAAATAGAGGAGACGATACGGTTTCTGCGCAAGCATGACTGAGTAATATACCTGTACATGTACTTACTCACTAGGGGTATAGCATTCACAATGACTATTGGGTGGCTGTGTAACGCTATCCCCACAGCACGTGCCAGGGCGGACATTTTAAATATCCGACTAGACCCCTTGATCACTCGACCACCATGTCTCTTCCTGACGGCTGGGTTCAGCAGTACGATTCAAACTACAAGCACTCATTCTGGGTGAGCCTTGTTGCCATCTCCACCGTCGACGACTGACACTCGTTAGGTCGACACCCGATCAAATCCTCCTCGTGCTATCTGGGTGCACCCCTATGAGGACGAACAGTTTCTTGCCGAGCACCCAGAAGCAAAGACGAAAGGGAAGGCGTCCACCACGTCTGATATCGATGCCCCACCATCGTACGACGCAGCCGTGCAGGGACGCACCCCTGAAAGTACTACAGACAAGGCTGGTTCTTCCAAGCATCCCGAATCCGAGGATGCTGTGTCTGCTGGGCCAAGCTCGCAGACACCGCACAGACGAGGAGTGTTTGGGAGACTGAAGGACAAGGCCATTGGGACGAAGGAGGAGCGCGAAGAACAGAAGCGGATCAGAGCAGAGGAGGCTGCGCGAGCGGAAGAGCAAGCGAGGCGGGCAAGAATACGACAGAAGAAGGAGCGTGAAGAACAGAGACGAATCAGGGCAGAGCAGGCTGCACGAGCGGAGGAAGAAGCCAGACAGGCTAGAATACGGGAGTTGGAAGAGCGGGAAGCGTATATGCAGGCGCACGGTGGATATGCGCCGTATCACCCGAGCTATGGTCCGGCGTATGGATACGGATATGGGTATGGACCGGCCAATGGTCGGTCATCGGGACTTGGAGGAGGGGACAATACGGCGGCCCTCCTGCTCGGCGGTCTTGCGGGGGGACTCTTGTTGGGCGACATTTTCGGTGGTGGTTTTTGATTGATTTATGACTTAATTTTCGAGTAATTTTCAATTTATTCATTTCATTTATATCGTGGGAAATTATTCTAGTCACCTTGGTCGTTTCGCCGCTGCTGCAAGGATAATAGCTAACTTAAGATTACGATGGGCCCGGCGTTGCCGACGTCGTTGAGCCCGCATGTCTGTCTTGTCTCCTCCCCGGACCTCGTCCGTCTCCTCGAGGATGCCTCTCTCCCCCCCCTCCACGATATCCTCCAGTCCTTTTCTCCGTTCCCCCAAGGCATGTCTCCCTTTTATCCTCCTACTTCCCACCTCACCCGTCCCCAGTCACCACTCGCACCACCTCTCTTACCATCGTACCACACCCTTCCTTTGCCCTCAGGTTCTCCGACCTAGCAGACACGGAGCGCGCCTGTCTGGAGGACGACGAGGAGCGTGCAGCCAGATCTATCGACTGGATTGGCGAGCGTATCACTAACCAGTGCGCCCACTGGCTCAAGCAGCTAGAAGACCACCCGGATCGCCACGCAACGCGCACACCGTGGTGGGACGAACTCGTCCGTTGTGCCGAAGGTGACCATTTACCCTCAAAGCACGACGGTTGGAACCACCCTCTTTCAAGTCAGTCCCGCTTCCTCTGGTCCGCTTTCCAGACTCACAGCCTTGTCAGTCATCCTAGCCGTATCTACTACAGCTCCCAACCCTCTGCAGGCCATCTCCGCTCTCCATTCTCGTGTTCTGGAATTCCCCTTATGGGTCGACACAACCCATTTCCTCTACACTCTTATCGTACATCCCGAGGACTCTCCCCTCTCTGGAGAAGAGTGCGTCGTTCCGTTCCATTCTGTCCTCCCTTTCTCACATCTGTACCTCAGGGCCGGAGCCCTATTCAATGCTGTCAAGAAACAATACGGTTTGCATGCGTTCCTCCTTTCCTTATCTCTTCCATCGCCCCTATCTCCCCCCGTCCCAATTCCACCCCTCTTACCTCGGCTTCCACCACCTTCTCCCGAAACCTGGCAGAATGGTTCCCCATCTCCACATCCCCGTCCCACTGCGTCATCGGCCACCTCACCAAACGCTTTGAGACTCTCGGAGCCAGACATTCAGCAAATGGCGCGTTTTACGCGGGAGTTCGTCGTCATGAGTCTTGTCCCATGGATGGAAAAGTGTGTATTAGAATGGAATGAAGCATTTTCATCCAGTAGACGGCTACCCTCGCGTCTTTTTTCTTCCACTCGCAAGTTTTTCGGTTCGAGTGCTCCACCGGCACAGAATCTCACTCACTCTATTCATACTTCTTCATCCTCTGTTTCCTCTCTCCCGTCCCGACCATCCACTTACAACCCATCACAACCCGCGTCCGGATCAGGTGTCCTAACCGCTCCCCCTTCACAGCTGCGACGCCTTGCAGAGTTTGCAACTATCTTGGGTGACTATAAACTGGCGATTGTTGTGTGGGAATCACTGCGAAAGGAAAACAAAGGTGGTTCGGTAATGCAAACCCTACACCTAAATCACACATGGCACTGAATATTCGTAGGACATTTTACCGCTCCTCTTGTCACCCTCCCCTGCTGTCGTCGCGCATGCGTCACATGCACTTTCCGTCTTCTATCCCCTAGGCTCAGATATGACTCCTCAGGCCCAAGTGCAAGCCCTCAAATGCGCAGTTCGCTGGGAGGCTGGTATTCCCACCGATGACTTCCTCGCAGATCCTTTGGAAGGCGAAAGGTGGTTAGTATGGGCAGCAGGAAACGTAGGCTTCTAGTTAAATCCCAACCCCATAGAACGGCACTGATTGGGGTAGCGACATTGCAGGCAGAGGAACCACCAGCAGCGTTGCTCCTCGCCCAAGCAGCATTCTTGAGCACTCGGAAAAATGCAAAGCGAAGGGCTGCTTTGTGGTACCTTTTTGCTGCCAATAGGCTCGAAAAGTGCGGTATCGTGCGTCTTTACTTGGTCTTATGCCATGGGAGGTCCCATAAAGTTACTTTAGAAACCGCTGACGATGTTCTTCCTACGGAAAGCCCATGAGCTCTTCACCAATCCACCCGAGAAAACCTTGTCACCATCCTTTTGGATTTCGGAAGGGCAGCCCTCCATGGAGCACACAAGATTTGGTACAGTTTTGTCGGGTATCGAGCACCCACTAGGTCAGGCATCTCACTTTTCCGTCCCGTTATCGTTAACCATAGGTTTTAGGGAGGTTATTATACACGACGGGGGACATCAAGGGCGCAGTCCAGTTCTTCCTGGGCCAATTACGTCGGTCATCTGCGTCTTCTGCCAAAATCGATACCGTGAATGATGATGATGGTAAGGAACCGAGCTCCGACAAAGTCTTGCTGGAAGACTTCAGGGTAGCATTTTCGGTACGTTACCCTTTTCAAGCAAAGTAACTGTGACCTAACACTGGCTTAGCACTTCAAGTCGACCTCTAGCGATGCTGATTTCCGTGATTTGAAATTGCCGATAACCTTTGTTTCCGCGGCTTTGAGTCGCGCACGACTACCTCGAGATTCTGCCAGTGGAGACCAGGCGGAATGGGAAAGCAGGGAAGGGATATGGACCTCGTTTTGGAGGATTCGCGGCAAAGAGACCCTAGAGAAGAGTGGTAGGGCCGCTGTGGGTGGTGAGTTACGGTTTGCATTGAAAGCTAATGCATTTTCATCAGCGCTTCTTAGAATCCTTTTGGGTAGACATTGCTTTGCACAACCCATTGGACACAGAGGTGAACCTGACCAACTTAACGCTTGTTGTGGAAGCAAAGGACAAAGATACCTCTTGGATTAACAAAAATGTCATTGTTGAATGCGTAGAAGAAGTTGTCCTCCGTGCGAATGAAGACCGGACGGTGAGACTGTAAAAGACCTGAGACCCTCGCAACTCACGCCTTGTGTTCGCTTTAATCCAGCTTTCGATCGCAGTGAAAGTATTCCAGGCAGCTTCGTTAACTATCCCCAGTATCACACATAATTTCCTTGGTTTGTTTCCTGCGAAAGAACCACTTGCGCGACGCGGTAGACGACTACAGGAAACCCCTCAACAACGACAAAATCCGACCTACGCTCCAGACATACTAATTAGAACCGACGTCGAGGAAGCGAGCCAAGAGCTCGCAGTTTCTTTCGAGAACAATGAATCGCTCATCTTCAGTGAGGGTGAGTATAAGCCGATGAAACTCTGGATGACCAATGCAGGTCATAAAACTATTGGTGAGATATGGTTGGTTGGTGGTCCAGACGATCAGATGTGGCTGGAATCATCAGATAGTGCACCCCGTGAGCTTGTCCCAGGGCAGATGGCCGGACCAAACACTCATTCTTTTTAGAATTGGTGACAGCTGGCTCTACCGAGACCCTACACATTAGCAACAGGCTCTCTGACTGGACCCCTTGTGTTGTACCCATGAACAAAGAGCTTCTTTCGGGTGATACTGCTGTTGTGACTCTTACTTGGCGCCCTGGCCGGGTTGCATCCCAACAACTTTGCCTGCTGTTCGTATATCGAGAGGCAAGCGTCGTATCCATGTTCTGTTCTGCAAGCTGAATATCCCTCGTCCTTAGACTGGAGGTCGCTCCTTCCACTGTACACGTGTGACGAGGACCTATCAAATCACTCCTGCATTGGAATTGTCGGCGTCTTTCTCTCCAAACCCCTCGATCGATAGTGCATTCCTCGTTAACCTCGAAGTATCTAATTTGACTTCGAGGTCTATGCGTGTCAAGCAGGTTATTGCCATCAGTCCCACCTGGAAGTGTCATCCCTTGACGCAACTTTCGCCGTAAGTTCCCGCTTCGGTTCTGCGACCCAGGCTAAAGGACCGAGTAGGACACCATTACAACCAACACAGCTGGCCAGCATGTCCTTCAGTACATCCTCTTTAGATTCGGCGGACTGTGTCAAGGCCACGACTGCTTTCATCTCAACAACTTTGGGTGATGTTTTACATGGCCGCAAGACCGAACATGGCGACCCTCCACCCTTGGATCTTAGATGCCATCATGCTTCTGTCGTAAGCTGCATCTCTCTTGGGATAATAATCTATTCCACTCAGCCTTGCCAGGACGAGTGCTGTATTTCAATGCACGATCCCGCCCTCTCGTATCTCTTTTTGTCAGAAAAGAGCAGGATCATTACCAACTCTATAGCTCATTCACATCCACATATCCCGGGTATCACTCTCCCTCGAGTTTTTCCCCTCTTCAACCCCCTTTCTGTGGATTTCTTGTTATTCTGGGAAATACCCTCGGAACAAAGAACGGGCTTTATCTTGTTGTCGGGTGTGAATCTTGGCGCTGGTCATGCTGCTCTTCAAGAGGCCATTGAAGACGTAGAAAGTGCGAAAGTCAAACGGAGCATGTATGCGGAGACTCAACGCGAGAAGATGGAGATAATGCGATCGATCCGTGATAGTGAATGGAATGCCGAGATGAATCCTCTCGTTGTCACAGCCCAAGAGGGCGTGGTAGAACACGATTTCAGTCGAGGGTACGTCGTGTCATGTTTGCCATATCTGCTGCGCTCACGCATATCAGAGTTTGTCTTGTACCCGTGAAGTTTACTTTGAGGAACCATTCGTTGACCCACCCATCCCGTTATGTGATCAGATTTGGTACTAAGGACGGTGCAGAGGAAGCTGATCCATCGCAAGTATTTTTTTAGGTTGCTTACGCTTGCTGATCCGCTTGTAGCTTTCTTCCGCCACGCTATATAGGAAGACTTACCCTTCGAGGTGTGTTGTACCCTTTGCAAACGACGACGGTAGAAGCGAGGCTTCATGTTGGCCGTCCTGGAACATACATGCTCTCAAAGTGGCAAGTCGAAACAGTTGTAGGAGAAGTAGGTTCAAGTCATGATTTATCTCCATGGCATACTAGACATCACTATATACAAGGGCCTCCTTCAGGCCATCACCCGCGTATGGTAGTAACAGACGTCTCTCGGTAGGACTTGGTATAATTACTTGTGCCAGGACAGACCTCGAAAAGATGAAATATAGTCAGTTGGCCAGCGTTCATTCAACCTTGGCAGCAGCCTCTGCACGTTCCCTTTCCTTCCGTTCTTGCTCCTTCTTCGCAGCGGCGAGGCGTAATCTCTTGACCTTGATGTTGAAGATTGTCTGTAGAACAAGGGTTAGACAACATAAATCATGATCAGGAAGCGACTGACTCCTAGAGCAAACTGAATGATGTTGAAGAAAGGAACCCAAAGCTAGGGCTGCGTCAGGTTTGTGGAAAATTTGAACATGTAGTTCACCTACTTCGACGGGAATGAACTGCTGCGCTACCACCATCGACAAGGGTGAGACTATCCAGTTCACCTTTGAAAAACAAAGGATGAGGCTTCGCAACGGCACGTCACACAGGACAATGGACGCACTTGGATGACGGCAAAGAAACCCGCTTTGACAGTGCGGACAACGTCCTGGACAGACTTGGCACCATTGATCACAGCCATGGAGGCCAGGAAAGCTATCCTTTCGAGTTGAGCATGGAAAGAGAGTAGCCGACGAATTTGAGGACGCACCAGTGGTCTGGATGGGCGCGATGAGCAGGTTGCTCGCCAACAACTGTGCTACTCTGTGCTTGAGACCAACTTTGCCGGCAAAGGCCTTTTGCAATAAACCGACGAGGAAGTGGCCGAGAGGAGCAGATACGAAGAAGCCATACAAGGCCATTTTGAAGGCTTTGGCGTCAATATGCGCGCGTGCGAGAGTATTGGTGAGTACTGAGGCATCCTTCGGGGTGGGGCTAGGTGGGACACCAGCAGCATGCGATCCAATGACCTCTTGGAGGAAAGAGAAGGTCGCTAGAATTGGTGAGCCGTGTACGCGAGGGGAAGAAAGCGAGGAATGTTAACCTGATGTTATCGCCTTGGTGCGAAGTGGGTTTGTGGAGAGATGAACAAGATACTGGGCCAGGAGAGGATGCAACGGAGCGTTTGGCGAGATTTTTGCACTCATGTCTGGGGCGGGACGACGTGGATGGTGTCACTAGTCAACCCGAAACATGGCCAACACAGCATTCAAAACATCTAATTATTGTCGGTTTGGTATTAATTAACGTGCATCCCAGAATAATAAGGATATTATTCCTCTAACGATCAGAAATTGGGTTCCATCATTGACGTCCCTTTACCCAAAGCTTCACATAGTCCGCAAAGGAAACCATACAAACCGTTTGCCAGATCCCAAGACCAATACGCGGAGTTACGCCCCGGTAGAGTCCTCTCACCCCGTTTTCTTTGTAAATGAAGCGCAATGTGCTCAGGATCGTGAGTTTTTCAGGGCGGTTGGCTGCCTTTGCCATGGATTGCATCTTTGTGAAGTGTCAATGACAAAGACATGAATGTTGTAGAAAAGACACGCCTCGACACGGACGACTTCAATGGGCTGGTTCCATGTTGCCAGAGCGCCACCAATTGAAGAGGCGAGCATCTTGTCCATCGCACCCAGTTTCTCCTGTTCGCCTTTGCCACGCACATTCCCGATCATTGTCTCAGCCAGGCGGGCAAAACCCATGCTAAAATACGGTCAACTAACAAAAGGTCAAATATCAAGCAGACAGCGCACCGTGAGCCCCAGTTGGTACACTGACGCACAGCAACTGCGTTGACGCCTTTATTGATGCCCCGGATACCATCCTTGCGATATATGTCCATGAATACTTGGAAGGTTGACCGCTGTATACCACTCGCAGCTTCTTTGTGTCGAGTAATTTCAACTGTTTTCATGCATGTCGTGAAACCTGTCAAACGAGTGCATGAGCGAATGGTAAGGGAATGAGACACTCCCGAAATAGGTTAGGATTTGAAGGAGCATAGCGACATGGCGCTAGCCTTGAAGGCGTGTGCGTATCATTGCAGCTCATCGGTAATCTATCAGCATGTGCCCACTTACCCATAGTCGCATAAGCCTGAGCAATACCACCGCCCATGCCACCCGCGAGACCTGCTACAGCAGGGCTAATGCCCATATTCATAGCACCGGACTCGATCTCCGAAGCTGTGAAGAGCAAAACGGCGCCTTTGGTGGAAGCCTCTATCCATGCCTGCAAATATGCCGAGGTGAGAGATAGAATGAGGGAAGCGTCCACTCGCATACCCATGGAATAAGTCCTTGGAAGAAGCCATTGACACCACCACGAGCCCAGACGGCTTGAGTTGCTTGGAGCATCGTCTGCGACCGATTGGCAGCCATTTGGGTTTTAAGGACTTCCAGAGGCTGTCCCAAAGTGGTCACCTGCGCGGCAAGGTCATTCACATGCATAAAGACACCAGGCACCTTTTAGACTTGCCTCCTAGAGCAGCAGGCAAACGAGTGAGGGACTGAAACGGAGAAGAAGAAAAGGCTACTGACGAACTAGCGGTCGTAGTGACGAGATGAAGTTGCAAAGGTCAGTATTAATTTATTGCAAGACGAAACACAGTACCATGTTCATGATTGCACCTGTCGAACCAAGGGTAAGGATGGAAGTCATTGAGCGGAGAAAGACATACCGACGGCGATGTTTGACCAGTTGACGCCTTTCTGGCCGGGTTCCTTTTGAATTGCCATCTTGTGGTCGTCGTCGTCGGTGCTGGTGAGGGTTAAAGGTAAAGAGCCAAAGGTCACTTTTGTGTCGGCAATCTTAAAACTGTCGAGTACTCCATTTTAGGAAATAACCTGCCATTTCCGGAAACACAGAAATACATGGTACCCGAAATCCACGTTTATTATGTATATATTTTTTCCACTTCCACTGCGTGCATAACTAAAAATAGGTATGTAATGAGGAAATAGTGTATAAAGACCGTTCGTGATTGTAAAAAGAAAGAAACTGGGGTAGGGTACCTGTAAGGTGGGGAGAGAGATCCGGACATTAAAGGTCATAGTGGGCAACGGCCACGAGAAAGAGATATGGGGGCCGCACCGAATACATGAGGCTGGGGAGATCGAACGAAGCGTGGCCGCCGTTGGGCATTCGATCACGCTGCTGCCGGTTTCAGTGCTTCAAGGTCTGCCTTCAATCTGCAAGAAACGTGCAAGTTATAGTCAATAAATGAGTTCAAATGAAAACCATCCAATCAAATCAAACATAGGTGACGCAAGAAAATGTACAGTAAACGAAACGACGTAGTTAGATGAAATCAAAGATCACGGCCAGCGCAATCACTACTCCGAATAAACTCTGCAGTCCAAAAACCTTGACATACCGAGTGATCGAGTCTTGGTTCTCCTCTTGTTCTTGCTCCAGGTATTGTATCTCCATCGACTTCCGGGCAACGTCTTGCTGAACTTCGTCCAACCGCCCTTGAAGTGTCTCCACCTCCATCTCCAACGCCCTCGCAGCACGATCGTGCTGTGCCTGTAGGTCATGCATTTTCAAATTGTGTGCTTCGTGGACCTTCTGCAGCTCGTCTCGTGTTACGGTCGTGGCAGTCGCATGCACAGCACCATTGCTCCTTGGAGCCGCGGCGGGCTCAACGGCAGCCAGTTGGGCCTTTAAGGTCGCGATCTCACCCTCGAGGTCGGAGAGCGACAGTGTCAGCTCAGATTTCTGAGCAGCCAGGGTGCTGATCTCCCCATCGTGGATGGAACGGAGTCTCATTACTTCCTCCACACGAATGCGTGCTGCTTCCTCAAGCTCCTTGGAATGGTTCGTTGACATCTCTGAGAGAGATTCCTTCGTAACGGCCAAGACATCATTGAGCATAACATTTTCGTCGCGAAGGTTGGCAATCTCTTTAGTGAGGTGCTCGAGATCGGCTGCTTGATCGGCGTTGGCGTTGGCTGCTATAAAGCTGGCGCGTGCGTCCTCAACCTGTGCCTTCAGACTCTCACCCTCAGCACGCGAAGTATCCAAGGCGGCCTTCGCCTTCAAGAGGTCATCCTGGGTAGCTCGAAGCTCGAGTGATATGCTATTGAGTTTCTTTTCGAGGGCGCCAACCTGAGATTCAAGGGCAGCTTCGTGCTCCAACCGGAGGTCGTCCATGGTGGACTGATGAGCAGTACGAAGTTGCTCGATGGTTGCCTGTGATTCGGCACGTAAAGCCTGGAGGTCGTGACCATGTACTTCTCCTGCCTCATTCTGGGGCCTGCGTTAGTATTCACAGTTGGTAAAGATACCCCACTTGCCTTGGCCCGCTCAAATGCCTCTTCAAGGAGTTCATCATGTTCAGCCTTTACGGCATCAACTTTGACGCTATACTTCGCTTCCAGCCCCTGTTAAGATAAATGTTGTCAAGGGTTCGCGTTCCTACTCGGAGGGTCTTCCTCACCTGAAGCTCAGCAGTAAGTTGCCTGATTTCTTCCGACAATTCAATATGCTTCGAGAGATATGATTGCTCAGCTTCCTCCATCTCCTGTTCATGTGCTTCAGCAGAAGTTTGGGCTACCGCCTTCGTCTCGCTGTGAGCAGCATGGGCGGCGACAAGCTCAGTCTTCAACGCCTCAGCCTCCGAAGCAGCCTTGGCGAGGTCGGATTTGATAAGTTGCACCTCGTTAGCATGGTGCAAAGCAATATCAGCGGCTTTCTGCGTGTTTTCAGCGTCCCGAGCTTCAGAGTCGCGTAGAGCCTGCTGTGTGGCGGCAACAGCCACTGTCAGCTCGTCTTCCAGCTTCCGGAGGCGGGAAAGGGTTCGCTTGTATTCATCCTCGGCGTTGTCTTGACCTTCCTTCAGCTCCAGGATTTCAACTTCCAGTTCGGATATCCTGGCTGCGTTATCCTCCCTTTCCGCTTTCAATTCGCCGATTTGAGCAGTAAGAGCTGCTATCTCAGCTGCGCGCTGCTGTGATTCAATAGACCTCGCTGTCGCCTCTTCAAGGGCTCTGTCGTATACAGCTCTTAGACTATTTAGCTCTGCGGTGACAGTTTCGACGTCAGCCTTGGCCCTCAGGAAAGCTTCACGCTCCATCTGAGCAGCTGCCGCAGCCTCCGCCGACGACTGGTCACTCGATGACCGGAGTGACTCGAAATTCTCATGGGCGGCAGCGATATCAACCTGTAATATTCCTATCTGCGCCTCGAGGGCCTTGATGCTTGCGTCTTGACCTGCCATAGAGTCCTTGGTATTTTTGAGCTACAATAACATCAGATGGGAGCGAAACTGGAGGCAAAGATTCTTACTTCGTCACTGGCAGAATTGAGTGCAGCACGGTCACGAGAATGCTCGGTCTGCACCTGTTGCAAGCGAGCTTTCAGACGATTGACTTCGGCATCCGACAATTGTTTTTTGCTTTGAAATTGCTCGATAGCTGCTGACTTGGTTCTGACGTCAGCCTGAGCTTGGTCGAGGGATGCCTCAAGTTTGGAAATCTTGACTTCGAGAGAGGCCACCACATTCGACTTGGTGGAGAGGTTCTCCGTTGCTTCCCTTAACTGTGCGATGTGTCAGAAGAACGGATCAGTGTTTCTAAAGCAACATCATGCCTTTTCCTGTAGATCTTCAAGTACCTTTGGGTCATCGCGAACCTCACGTATGGAGGAGATTGAACCCATTGGTCGCATTGGAGGCCTCTGCGGGGGCTGGGCAGCAGCCGGGGGCAGGCTCTGTCTTGAACTGGAGGGTGTCCTCTTCACGGCTTCCGAAACAGCGGCACGAGGGCGAGAAGTAGCGGGAGCGCCGCCAGTTGCATTAGACTTGAGGGATGCGACTGACGGCACTGGGGAAACGACAGATGCGCGAGATGTCGCATTCACCTCGGGAGAAGGTTTGGATGAAGCGGAGGATGCCAGGGAGGCCAACAAAGTAGAGGTTCGTGATTTTGGTGCGAGAGGTCCACCCGTCGCGGAAGGGGCCCTCGGGGGAAGCATAGACGATCTCCTGCTGGGTGGAGCAGGACCAGAAGTTGAACCTCTAGACGAAGCCATGGTCGTAATCCTTGCTGAATTGGCCGAAGTTGTGGTAGTCGGTTTCTTGGGGGTGGCGGTTTTGGAAAGAGGAGAAGAAGGTGCGGTAGGGGTCTTGCTTGGAGAGGCTGCCTTGGCATGGCCCGCACCCAACGTGGCTGAACTCAAAGCCTGTCCAACACATGGCCAGTAATGAATCAAGCGTGCACATAAAGCACGGTTGACGCACCTTCTTGTGTGCCGGCGCGGATGAAATTGCTTTTCCGGCTACAGATTTTGCGTCCTTGCTTGCAGGTGTTGCACGTTTGGTAGGGACAGACTCGCCTTTCTTGGACGCGTCGGTGATAAGAGGGGGACGAGGGTCGTCGCGGTCTGCGTCTTTTGCAGGCGCGTCGAGCTGGTGCTCAACGTGGGTGTCATCCTGTACGATGTCCAGTTGAACATGTGCATTTGGGTCATGATCTAACACGTCAGAAGCCTCGTGTTCGTCGCGAGTTTCAAGTGCCGGTTCCTGGGAAGCTGAGACGGGTTCAACGGAGATGAGGTCAGAGTCGGTCATGATGATGCGGAGGCAAGGGATGATGGAAAGAGCGGGCGAAATAAAAGGATTGTAATCCCAACACAAACTTTTTTTTTCATTCCACACATACATAAACACGCAAACAAAAAACTAAGTACTTCATCACTTCACTTGCGCGTACAGGTTCAGCCCATTCAGTGCAGGCTCATCCAGCGACCTATGGTTGTACGACAGAACAGCAACCTGCAGGGACGTGAGCAAAGATCAAAGTGTTGCACAACATCACCTTACTCCTCCAGGTTCGACGTTAAAGTGCGTTCCTGCCCAGCGTCAGCGCGACCTAGCTCACATCGAGGTAGACAGTCATACCAAGCGCCAAACAGAAGTTGATCCATCGGGAGATGAACACGCGATTAAAGTGTCCATGAGCGACGATAAGGACGTCACGCGCGCCTTTGCCCTCCTCGAAGTACTGCCGATGATACTCACGAACCTGGGTAGTGTCAGTCTGGATTCAGTGCAGATCTACATGTATGCTCAACCTCTGCGATCACACCATCCACGCGAGAGCACATATCGTCCACGCTCTCGCCCCCGGGACAACTGGCGGTCGAGGTTAGGGGCTATTTCAGTGGGCTCACCAAGATACATACCCGTCCCTCCAGATAACCCAGTCTGGTTGTTTGGCTAGGATTTCCTGTTTGAAGAGCCCTTCGTAGTCGCCATAGTTCCATTCGCGTACTCGCTCAGTTGTGATATGATCAGGGAGATGTGGTGATTGTTCAAACAAGAGTTGGAATGTCCTTTGCGCACGGGCGCGCGGTGAGACGAAGATAGCACCGAGATCCCTTGGATCGAGAGCCCCTGCGAATGTGTGATTGGCCTGTTCACCGAGGCAGGGGGAGTACTGACGACCTTGCCCCACTAGGAGGGGTGCCGTGTCCTTGGTTTGCTGTTCGCCACGGACCGTGAGGGGGATGTCGCTCCTCCCCGTCTGCGATCGGCGAGACTCAGTGGGAGGTGGAGATATCACATTGACATATACTCACATGTCGGCTATGCGCGCGGCAGACGAGGGTCAGAGATTTTCGATTATCGACAGAGAGCTCACCCGTTGAGAGACCACTCGGTCTCGCCTGGATGATTGTCAACATTAATTGCCCATGAATGTCGTGTAAAGCTGACCGTGTCGAATGAGAAAGACTCTCGGTGTCGGATGAGTCATTTAGCGAGGTACTAGTGAGTTACTGCGTAAGAAAGCAATTGCACCGCACCGTAGCTGTGACCGCCACCATGTTTGACGAGTGTAAGTTGCTCCCCCCCTCGACATTCTTTACCCCGTTCACCAACATATTCAGTCGTCGAGCATGCTGCACCATCGGGCCATGCACGCTCTCCGCTGCCCAACGTACAGTACCAAGGATTCGAACCTTCCCCGTACGATGACCATATAGCAGTTACAGATCATACCTCGGTCAGTCTCATTCGGATTTCCGACCTTTCTGCAAGCTAACCCCGGCCAGGTGAATCCACAACTCCCCAACACCTCTCCCCCAGATGCGCCCATCTTCGACCTTGGCAGGGTGCAGTATTCTCTCCCTGCCCCACTGGTCTCTCTTGCCGTCTCCTTCGACGTCCTTGCAATGGCCTTGTCCTCAAACCTCATCATTCTCATCGAGCTCTCGCATGCAGAACAGGTCCTTCACATCCCTATCCCCCGCAGGCCTGCGGAGATGTCTATACACAAGATATTCCTCGACCCTTCTGGTCGACATCTTGTTATTACATCTCATCAGGGAGAGAATTGGTACCTATACCGCGGATGGAAGAAACCAAAACCATTGAAATCTTTCAATAAACTCGTCATTGAGAGTGTTGCCTGGAATAAAGCAGCTCTGCTCTCATCGTCACACTCCCTCTCCACCAAAGAATTCTTGTTTGGAACCCGCAACGGTGGTATTTTCGAAGCGGTTCTGGATGCCGGGGAAGATCTTTTCAAGTCCCAAGAGCGTTATTTACAGTTGCTTTTCTCATTGCCCAAGAAAGCTCCCGTCACGGGTATCAAGTTTGAACTGTTTCCCCCAGCTGACCAAAGACACGCACTGGTCATTGTGACCACACCCTCGCGCATCTATCAATTCAATGGCCCGCCAGACCGACGCTCAGATGATGGGGGTCGCCTCTTCACCTCCTTATTTGCTGTTTACCGAGAAACGGCACCGAGTGAGTCTGCAATTATTTGTCATATGCTAGACTGAGACGACGAAGAGATATCCGAACTACCCGGGGAGTTGCAGTATTCGGAACTACACTTCTTCACCCCGAATTCGGATCAGGCGCTCTCATTGCCTAAGACTCTCGCTTGGATGACAGGTATGTGTACCAAAGGGCACAAAAAAAACGTTTATGTTTCTCTTTGGTCTAGCACCCGGGATTTATCATGGAACTCTCAACTTTGACCCAAATTCCGATGATCATATTGATTCAACGCAACTCCTTCCATACCCATCACCGTCGTCTGCTGAACAGCTCGCCTCGCAGCCTCATCCCGAGGCCCCCATCTCAATTCTACTTACCGAGTTTCACTTCATCCTACTTTATAGGGATCGTATACTGGGAATATGCACTTTGAACGGCCAACAGACCTACGAAGACGCCATTCCGCTGGTGAGTTGTACCATGTACCGTTGAAGCGTGTATCTCAAGATGTCACAGAGACCGAGTGAGACAGTCAAAGGATTGGCAGCAGATCCTGTTCGTAAAACATATTGGGTTTATACCGACCAGTCGATATTCGAACTGGTGGTCGGCAATGAGAGCCATGATGTATGGGACATATATCTTGGGCAACGGGATTTTGATACCGCATTGCGGTATGCCAAGGTTGGTTTTACTGTCTGGGATGAGAAACGACAATGACCTCCATCAGACCGCCATTCAACGCGACAAGGTTCTTTCTGCCCAGGCTCATGCATTCTTTGATGAAAAACGATACTTCCAAGCGGCCCAGTGTTACACGCAGTGTTCTGTTTCATTCGAAGAAGTGACGCTCAAGTTTCTGGATGCCGGCGAGCGAGATGCACTTCGATCATATTTGATCAGCCGCCTAGAACGGACTCGCAAAACGGTAAATCGGGATATTTAGTATGTTGCACTTTGCTGACACATTACCAGGACTTGACGGCACGGATGATGCTAGCAACTTGGCTTGTTGAATTCTATCTGAGCAAATGCGACGAACTGGATGATCTCTGTGCATCCGAGGCTGCGACAAGTGAAGTTGAAAACATGCAGGCAGAACGTACCATCCTCGAAGAGGACCTTTGTCACTTCTTTGAGACCTACAAAGTTGGTAGCCTTGACCTATTTTCGGTTGTTGCTTAGGTTTATTGGCAGGCAAACCTTGATCGTAACACGGTTTACGAGCTCATCCAATCACACGGACGAACGGACATGCTACTCTTCTATGCTACTATAGTTGGGGATCGTGAGCGCGTCACTCAACACTGGATACTCGAAGAAGATTGGTCAAAGGCGATCGACACACTTAATCGCCAGGTTTGTTGATTCAACCACCCTTTGTAACGATCAGCAAGTTAATCGCACTAGTCGGACATAGAACTCTACTATCGTTTTGGCCCGGTTCTCACTAGACATGCGCCGAAAGCGATGGTTGACGCATGGCTCAAACAGTCAGCTTTGGATCCCCTACGACTGATTCCCTCCCTCCTGCAACTGCAGCAGCTTCCCCTTGATCCATTGGTGCCAAACCAAGCAGTACGATATCTTAACCATGTTATCTTCAACCGACACAACACCTCTTCAACCGTTCATAATCTGTTGGTGACTTTTCACGCCTCCTTGTCCTCCAGCCCCCCTGGAGATGACGGTCCTCTGCTACGCTTCCTAATGACGGCACCTTCGAGCCCGCTCACTGGTAAACCATACTATGATTTGGATTACGCTTTGCGCTTGTGCAAGAAAGCCGGTCGGATACAGCCCTGCGTGCATATTTACTCAAAGATGGGCCTATATGAGAACAGTGTCGACCTAGCGCTTGAGAAGGGAGACCTCGAACTGGCGAAGATAAACGCCGACATGCCGGAGGATGATCCCCAGTTACGGAAGAAGCTTTGGCTGAAGATTGCTCGATATGTTGTCCAGGACAAGAAAGACATCAAGGCGTGAGTTGTGATTGATCTGGCTTGGCCACACATTGATTGTTTTAGTGCCATGCGCTTTTTGGAGGACACTAACTTGCTCAAAATCGAAGATATTCTGCCTTTCTTCCCGGATTTCGTCGTCATCGACGACTTCAAAGAAGAGATTGCACACGCCCTGGAAGGTTACTCCGCTCATATTGACGATTTAAAGAGAGAGATGGATGACGTTACGCGGACTTCGGAGTCGATCAAACAAGATATTGTCGAGCTGAAGAGCCGTTTCGTCACGATCGACGCCGCAGAACGTTGCTCTGTTTGTGCGCAACTCTTATTGACGAGGCAATCTTACATATTCCCCTGTCAACATACATTCCATGCTGATTGTCTGATTGGACTGGTGAGTTAAAACGTATTACACATGTTCTTTGTCTGAGTGATATGTTTCCAGGCAAAAGAGTACTTGCCCGCTCATGCCCTGAGACGGATTGTTGCTCTGCAAACGGAACTGATCAAGGACGTCCAGAAGATAGGTGCTGGGGAGCATCCGGTCACGACGCCAACACGACAGCGTACATTGCTCTCGGCAAACTTTGCTGGCCCGCTTCAAAACGGAAGCAAGGCTGCGGGTTTACTCGGGCGAAATATCCTCGTTGCCGGAGATCGGCTAAGAGATCTGATCTTGCCGGACGCACTGGCTTCCGTGGTTTCAGCGCCTGGGTGGATACCTGGTATAGGCACCAGTGGTGGTCAGAAGGGAGTGAGCAAGGACGCTGAGAAACAGGCGGAAAAGCTGCGGGCAGAGTTGGAGGATGTTCTGATAAGCAGCTGTCCCTTGTGCGAAAGTGTTATCGCGGGACTGGACAAGCCATTCGTGCACGACGGAGAGGTAGAGACGACCTGGGCGCTGTAGCGTCGTCTCGGACGTGAATGGATATGCTTTACATTTATCGTTGTGACGACATCAAGAAATGTTGTGAAGTGGTTCACCCGTTGATTATCTTGGTACGCCCAGCTCTACGTTGTCGGCGGGCGGCCCTTCTTGCGCCCATCTACACACGTGTGAGAAGGACGGCGAGGCGAATCGGAGACATGGCACGTACAATGGCCTTTTCCTGCTCCAATCTCCGGCGATCTTCACTCGCCTTCTGGCGTTGGAGGGTTATCTCCCTTTTTCTGAGACAAGATCGGTGTGGTATATGTAGCGCTCCAACAGTTCACTCACCGTTGTTTTTCAGCCAGCTTCTCTTGTTTGAGTTCTGCCTCGAGCTTTTTGACGGCGTGCTCGTGCTTGGTCCTGTGCATGCGCACATGCCATTTTGACTTGTGTCCTACGGAGGACTGGGAGCGACTGGTTTGATCAACATACGAGCTGGACGGGTACGAGGAAGGTTGGCATACACTGTCGCGGATTTTGAGAGCTTCCAGGACTTTCCTGACACACGACCTTTGGCGGAGGCGGCAAGGTCCATGAGAGTTATGTAAAATACTTTGAGCTGGACTCTTACACTACACTACAAGTACACTCGTTTTTTTTCAACTACATACTTTTATGGCGCCGTCATTGCGCTCCCCGTCCGAACCTGCGCTCAGGTCCCCCCGCCATCACCCGCGCTATCACCACCACCGTGCTCGTTTACCGTCCCTCACAGACTTTCCCGACTCCCCCTCCGTTTACAGCCACGCCTATCATTCTCCCGAACACGACGCGCAATTCGGCTCCATATCACCTTATCCAGACTTTGACGACGAAACAGCTTCTACCATTCGCTCTCTGTCCACCGAAGATGCCCAGGATGCCTCCGACATCGACGACTCCACCGACGACGCCGCCTCCCACCGAATAAGTCTCCAGGGTCCCAAGATCAGGTTCCACTCCCCCGCCCCTTGGGAGACCGAGGATGATTTCCTCGAGGAACCAGACAAGAACACCAAGTCGACCTCTATCGGGAACAAGTTCAAAGGAAGGGCCTCCAAAGCCGACAATCTCATCCGCACTTTCACCAGAGGACCTTCAGGCCTCACCAGCAGACCGAGTGTTGACTCAACCCGCTCGCTGGCTTCGGCATCCTCTTTTGAGATCATAGCGGGAGACTATCCCAATTCTCGTGGTGCCTTGTAGTGAGTCCGCTTGCAATTCATAGTGTTCCTCTTTTGTTGATCTTTTTTTAATTAAAAAAAGTGATCTTGCAAGGCAATCCATGTCGCCCCCTACTTCTGCGCCTGTTCACGCCCAGAACTTTGCCTACACGACCCACCATCCAAATTCCCTTCACTACCTCACTCAGACTCACGATCCATTTGCCAGGACTACAGTAAGCTTGGATGGAATGGTTACCCCCGCGACGAACCTCGAAAGTGTTCCCGTTCGCCCTTCATCCTCTGAGACTTCCCGCGTTGGCCACGAACGTTACGTAAAACCACCGCTAGTTCCTTCGTCTCAAGAACGACAGTCTCGCGACCAGTTTGTACATCCATACGCGAACCCCGATTTGGTCGCATATACCCCATCACCCCAGAAGATACCCTCGCATCACCCACTCTTGGGAGATATGACCGGGAGCGACTGTAACAGTACTATGAACGACTCGGCCAGTATCAGGTCCGCAACCTGTTCAGTCATCTCCACCGAAACATCCAGCACATCATCAACGTCCCGGAATTTCCCACACGGAAATCGTCGTGTCAACGGCAAAGAAATTTCCTCTCCAATTACTGTCCTCCGTCAAGGCGACACTAGCTATGTTGATCGCAGTACCAGATTCTTGTCCCTGCATCCACCCCCTGCCAGCTTCGAAGCTCCTCGCCGGAACACTCCTACTGTCACCCTTATTTCCCTTCAGGAAGCGCAGGCGAGGGAGAGATTCCGCAGCAATACAGTCCATACCACAGTTTCGCGAGACCTACCCAGCTCAGATGACGTCCCCGGGGAGACAGAAGAGCAAATCGTAGAGGTGGACGCTGGTCGAAGAATGACTCATACACGTGCTCGATCTACCAGTGCCGGAACCCGGCACAAGACCATCCCACCTGCCTCACTACAAGATATCGAGATACGCGATGGACCTGCAGCGTCGACCCCGATGAGCGCTGTTTCTGGACGGTCAATCAGACATAAAAAGAGTGGCTTCATGAGGCTCTTTGGTGGTCGTAATTCGGAAGGAGAGAAAGAGAGAAGCCCACCGCCGCCGATCCTTCCCGTAATAGATGTCTCTGCCGAGGAAAGCATCCACGGGACTATGAAGACTTCGAAGCCCACAACGGTGTGCAGATCCTCCTCTTCGCCCACGGTCCATAGCTCAGGCGCGACGTTGACCGCTGGTGATAGTCCGGGTGGAAAAGGCCCTTCACCACGCAGACGGCAACCACCTCCGCTATCCATCGTCACCAAAACCTCGGACCACCCTATCCCTGCCTCGGTTTCGAGTAATAGTTCACCGATCGGCTTGACTTTCACACCGCCACCTCTCCTTACTGTTCCACAGAGTGCACCTCCTGGCAACAGCGACTTTCCCGGCCTCAAGCTTCGACCCGTGTCTACGTCCTTCAGCTCCCACTTTGCTGATATGGTAGCAGGTCCAGTGGAGGAGCTCCAGCGTGACGTGCATACACCGAGTTCTACCGCGAGCTCTAATACTGCGTTGTCTCCTTTCACCCCCGTTTCCATGCGCCGCAGCGATGATGCCTCGGCGACAGTAGAAACGCCAAGTGAAGAGCATTTGACAATCCAAGCGCTGCAAGATCAACTCGCGTCCGCTAAGAAAGCATGGCAGCAGCAAATTTGGGAGTTGCGTGGACAGATCAGAGATCTGACATCTGAATTAGAAGACCTCCGGGCAACGGACAACCAGGAGTACTGCGAGGCCTGTGGTCGAGGTGAGCCACGAAAACATCATACTTCACCTTCGGATGAGCAGCCAAAGCTTGGCGTTGTCAACCGGCCCAGAGTTCGCACTGGGGATGCAGCACGTTTTGCCAACGGTAACTGAACGCCTACGCTCTTTGATTTCGGTTTGTGGTATGCAGATAGATGTGTTGATTGTCGTTTCTTGATTATCCTGTGGTGGCGACCATGTTGTGCATCTTATGCATGCCATTCACCAGTTTCATGTTTATTGGTTCTATACCCCCTCCCACTCATTTGAAAATGGACTCTCGCTTCTTCTCTCCCCCCGTTTTGTTTGTCTGGCTTTTAGACCACTGTGCATACATTTGAATGAAAGTATCATACTCAAAGGTCATGGTATGCTGAGGAGTACAAATAATAACGTCCTTTGCCTTGATAAAACACTTAACCATCGTCGTCCGCACCAAGGAGCCAGCCAATCCCCTTTTGTAGAACGCGACTTGCTTGCGTTGAAACTTCCTCGCCATCGAACCTGCCTCCGGTACTTTTTGACCGTGTATCGTCTCCAGAATTAGCATGACCAGCCACGGCAAATGTAAAATTGGACGCCATGCGGTTGAATGCTCTGCCAGCCAGTGCAGCAGTGTCCGCGTTTAGGAGAGGTGTCGTGGGCATGTGCAACTCGCCAAGTCTATCTCGAAGAGACGAAACAGGCTTCCGTGACGATGAGATGCGTTTGGGTCGGGATACCGTCCTAGAAGCCAAGTACGCCCGACGGCTCTCGATGTCTCCCGTCTCTAAACGCCGCCACGATGTAAGAACATCGTGAATTCTGTCGGGAGGACAGAGTTGTAGTGCGCGACCCAAAAGTGAGAGTTTCGCCTCGACGTCCTCGAATTCGGGATGTCGGCCAAGCTGGAAGCAAGCCACCCAGCAGACATCGCGCGCCTCTCGAATGGCCGCATCCTCGGTGCCATTTGGTGCTTCCGCACTCAGCTTGGAGACCATTTCGATCATTCGTTTGCTGGTCTCGTAGGCGCGAGAAAAGTCTTCGGCCTGAAGGGCGGTGTCTGAGAGCATGGCAAGTGTCCTCACTCCCGCAACAACATCGCCTCTAAAGCCGAGCTTGTATAGGAGATCGAGGATAACCTCTGTGTGTTTGTATGCGTCTGTGGTGCTCGAGAGGACACGTGAAATGAGGGAAAGACGGTCCTTGGTCAAACGAATCTCGATTGGCGAGAGAGGAACGCCCGGGCGTGAGAGTAGGTTGAAGGAAGAAAGTCGGGAAGTGGCTTCAATAAAATCGCGTTCCTTGTTCAGGCGCTCCGAAGGGGGCGGAACTGCAAGACTAGACGAAGAATAAGCAACGTAACCTTGCAAAGATTCAAGCATTTACCAGTCATAGGCAAGTTTCATGTCGCCGGTCTTGTAGTTTCCTGAGCTTGCATTGTCGTAAAATTCACGTGAGACAGAGAGACAAATATCTTCTACCATGAGTGGAGGGAGGGACAACTTTCCGTGCCTCTGTTTGAGAAACTCGCCCGCAATATCGAACGCTGCTAGAATGATGAGAACGTACAGCGAGGAGATCAGAAATAACTCACAACCCGAGCTTAACAAACCAGCGAAAAAAATCGATGAAACTTCTTCTCTCGAAAGACGTCCGAATGCACTCTTGATCCCTGTTTCGCTACTTCCACAAAGCTTCAGCATGTCCTCCAATAGCCACTCCCACTCGCCTCTTCCATTGATATCATTTGAGTTGCCTGTGCGTCTGGCCATCCTGTTTGCCCATGCTCGCTGCTCGCCTGCATCGTCTGCGCTCTGCAAGAACCATCGCAAGGGTGCCGCCACATTCCACCGCGATAATATTTCTCCAGACTCCAGATGCACGTCCAATATGTCTAATGCGTGGGAAAGAGAGACAAGTGGGAGTGGTTTGAAGAAAAGCATCAAGTCCGAGGGAGAGCATTGCGGCCGGGCCGTGGACGGCGCCAGAAAAGCACCCAGAGACATTATTGTAGCATCCGTTTCATCCGCCTCATCCTCGATTCCTGGAGCGATATCCCAGGCTGGAAGACACTCGAATATAGAACTCATTGTAGACCACTGAGTGCGACTGTCGCTGCCGTACAGGCACGCAAGAGCTAGTCTTGCGACGTCCTCGTCATTGCGAATGATGCGATGTGCAACAGGAAGGGTGGCTTTCGATGCTTCAAAGATTGCAGCAGCAATTGGTAACGGTGCCGAAAGAATATAGTCATGAAGCAGGCGAGTAGGTAGATCTGGGTCAGGATTGCCTGCACGCTCTGCACGTGCCTCCAGGACGAATAAATAGGGTATTACGAGGCGAGTGATGTCCTTGGCAACTGTCTCCGGAGATGAATGGGCGAGATAGGCAGTCACAACTTGTGTTGGTTGCATGCTCCGCCAGCGGGCAAGAGTCCAGTCTTGAATGTCCTGGGGTTCACGAGGCTGGGGCGAATCATAGACTAATCGTGAAAGGAGGCTAAGCTCTTCACCTAGCTCATCGAGGTCGGGCACTCCACGAGAAGCGCCGTGTTGAACAGTTTCGAGTGCTATATCCAAGAGACCGGTGGATGACATGATGGTGTCCACGCGGCGCTTGTACCAAACAGTGAGATCTCTAGGTCCAAGGGGTCCTGTGCATGCTGCAGCGTCACTTTGTGACTGATGCAAGTCAAGGTCAAGTTCCATGTGAGAGATAGCTTGTGAGGCGTTGAGCGCAGCATCGACCTCGGGAGTCTCGACCCAGTCCAGTTCTGTTCTCCAGCTATTGGCGGACGGAGTCTGCTCCGCATCGTGATCAACCTCATAAGCAGGTAGTATATCGTGGTACTCGGATGGGTGTATATGACTAGGAATACTTTCAAGTATAGTGAAACGGAAGGGCCAGAGGGTGGGAGAGTGGTAGAGCATGAGTGTCTGCAGGGGAATAAATTGTTGCTGGGAAGCGAAGTGGCAGGCAATCTGTAGCATGTCCTCCGCCAAAAAATGGGACAAAGAGATGGATGGACTGGTTGACCGCAAGGAGGGAGATGATTCTCCGTCTTCAGCCCAAGGGTCGTCCTCCCATTCTTCGTCAATATCATCCGAGTTCCCCTTGTCTACTGATGGAACCTTGTATATCTGTACAAAGGAGGAAAGCCTGTCGCGACGGTGAAGGAGAACGGCGCGCATGCGGCAGAGCTGTGCGTCTTCTGGAATGTCATCAAAATACCTTGTGAGAATGTGAGAGTCTGCACCGGGGCGGGATGCAGCTTGGGCTCTCTGGATGGCTGAGTCGGTGCGAGTGATTCCTAGTTCGACAAGCGACCGCTGTGTGTCGACGCTGTCCACGAACCTGTCGACGCAGGCTGCTACAACCCAGAGGTCATCGTCGACGGCAGAGAGGACGTCCCGTACGTTGTCCGGAGTGATGTCCCGGTCTTGAATGTTTTGCCAGCGTGTATGGGGATCCATAAAGGTAAGAAGCAAGTTGGACACCTGGCGCTCACGTGTACATGCACGACAAATGGGTATCATCAAATATCATTAGACATCTATATATCCTACTTTTCATCGACCCACGGTGTACAAAAACCCAGCGCGAACACCGACGTCGGTCCGCATACGATCGCCCGGTACCTGAACAAGTAAATAGCTCTGAAGAAGCGAGGCAGTTTAAAAGAGGGTTTCCTGAGAGAAAGAATCAGCACTCGGACGGGAAGGGAGCGTGTTGCAAGAACCTCATCTCGAAGATATTCGCCGATGTCTCTTGTCAAGAGTATGAGAGCAAGGACGACAAACGGAGCTGACGGACGTACGCTTGATGGAATACGATGATGGCTGTAGGATCTAGTTTACGTGTGTCGATCGTCGACCGAGCAGTCACACCAAATCCCTGGAAACAACATATAAGCGCACGGAATGAGACCAAAAAAAAAGAGGTACTAATGGGACGTCATTCATACTGAACACGACCACCCCCTGATGCTCGGGAGTATCTTCCGTGATACGACCGAGGTGTGCCTTGAGGACGTGGTTGCCGTACAGGAAGGGCATTTCGCCATTGGGCTTGATCCAGACCTTGGCAAGCTGTCAGATGTGCGTGTGCAGAACGGATGGCAGGAATACCTTGTATTTTGCATACTGGGCGATGTGGTCGAGGGCGGTGACATGGAGTCTGAATTTGCCCGTCTTGCTGAATTTTCCGAAGCAAGTGCCGAGGGAGATTAGGTTTGGTCGCGCGACAGAAATACTTAGACGCATGGAGGACTCGGAGACATAGTAGACCTTGTCCTTGTGCAACCTGAAGCAATATGGTTCGTCCTTGCGATCAATGAGATGTATCAGGTTCTTGCCCTGTATACAAAGATATCAGCTACGGTGGTAAACCGGATTGTCGTGGACGTACGGTATAGTTTGCGAGTTTTGTGAACACGGCCTTGCTCTCGTCTTCAGTGAGGGGACGCATGGTGGTGAGGAGCAAAGGTGGCTGGCTGGCTGGTCGTACTGCCACCCCTACCCTCTCAAAGTCGACCACCATCATGTCCGCGTCCTCGTTCCCCCCCTCGTTCTCGTCCTTCCCCGACATCGACCCCGGTCGGAGCAACAGAACCCCTTCATCTCCCACCCATACCGACTTTCACAAGCGAGACAAGTCTGCCAAACGAATACACAAGGAAAAGGACAGGTCCTCGTCAAGGCGAGAAAAGCTTCTCTCCCCGGCCGACAGCTGGCGCGGTAACGAGCCCCGCGCCATCGAATCATTCTTGGACGATGAAAGACTCAAGGCAAACGAGGACAGGCAACAGCAGGGCCAGGAACATGACCGATGGGTCCCTCGTCCCCTCTTTTACTCGGATCGCAAGGGCGACTCTCTCAACCTAACTTACGGCCGCCTGCACACTGGCGACGTTCCAAAGTATCGTCCCGTGGCCCGTGAGTTAGTCGACTAGCACTATTCGAACAGCTAATCATGCACAAGACGGCAAGCATATCCTTGGTCTCGACAAAGCGTGGACTGTCTCCCATAGAAGCGGGCAAGGTATTCAAGTTACTATCGGACAACGCAAGGTATAGCTTTCGTTGTCTCAACCCTCGACCCTTTTCTGAGATCCTCCGCAGCAACCTTCTCTTACCCATCCTAGCTCAAGCGCCCTTCTCGCCGCACCTTCCCAGCGCTTACTGGCTTCCACCGACAAGTACAAGTACAAAGAAGTCGATGGTTTCTTGCGCCTCACATCTCGCACCAATCAAAATATCGATCAAGTCTTCCGACCACTTTCCAGGGGTGACATGAGTTCTGATTCGGAACTGGAACTCTCATCATCCGATGCAGAAGAAGAAAGTTCAGATGACGACCGTGCGCCTATTCTCACAGCTCACCAGCTAGCCGTTAAAGCGCTCGAGGAAAGGCTCGCTGCCGATCCATCCTCTGTGCAAACGTGGCTCTCCTTGGTCACACAGTCCCTCTCAGTCGTGCCACTGACTTCGAAGAATGCTAATAAAACTCGATCTGAAATAATTCTTTCTATTCTTTCCCGTGCCCGTGGAGCCCATCCTTGCAATATCCGCTCGCCCCATCTCTCTCTGAAATACCTTCGGGCTGGAGAAGAGGTATGGGAACAGTCCAAACTCACGGAAGAGTGGGAGGATACCCTCAAGTTGGGTGGCATTGATATCTGGATGGAGTGGCTGGAGTGGCGCATCCGCACTTCTGTGGGAGGTATTGACCAGGTGGTGTGGGACTCGACACGTGCATTGAAGGCATTAGGTAGCTCCGAAGACAGCGAGCTCGACAGATTGCGTATCGTGTGGCGGGTCGCTGTTGCGTTCCAGGAGGCAGGTACGGATCACGAAAGTTTGAATTCCTATCGTGTTCTGACTTGACAAATTCACAGGTTTCCATGAACGTGCCACTGCGCTTTTTCAAGCGCAGGCTGAACTGTACGTGCCCGTAATATTCATCCGAAGGAACTCATTGTTCAAAAATGACAGAACATTCGAGGTTCCTCAATCCTTGTATGGACTGCCTGTTGATACGCAACTAGATTCATTAGAAGAATTCTGGGAATCTGAAGTCCCACGTGTTGGAGAGCCTAACGCCAAAGGGTGGTCTGCGTGGGTCTCCAGTGGGAAGCCAAAGGCTACTCTTTCAAGTCTAGCGACATCAATGGATATTGATTCTACAACCAACGATCCATTTATAAGATGGTATAACGATGAAACACGCGCAGACATGGTCTCGTGTATTCCTGCACGCTACGAGTCTGGTGTCTCTGATCCGTATGCGACTGTATTGTTGTCAGACATCAAGGCGCTTTTACTTCCGTTGACGACTCCAAAGGCTAAAAATGCGTTTCGGTTCGTATGGCTCGCTATCATGGGCCTCCACATCCCTGGTTTTTCCGACAGACTCGCGAATGGAGCTTGGGACGATCGGTGGTCATTTACGCATCTCACGACTGTATCGCGACTTTCTTCGATTTTCTCGCATCCGGGGAAAACACAACATTTGCTTGCTGACTCTCACGCGGGAGCACTGATTGGAAAGGAGCGGGAGTATGGTATAGCATTTGGACCTGTCAAGGACTGGAGCCTAGAGGTGCTAGGACCATTGGAGTGGGTGGGGAAGGAGTGTTGGAGGATGTGGACGGCGAAAGACATTCAGGGTGTACAAGAGGAATTCGTGAGGACTATCTTCAGCCAGCTCCGGTGTGGTGCAGAAGATTACGAGTGGGATGTGTATGCTTTGGCCTTTGAAGCCTCGGTCAACGTGAAAGGGTAGGGCTCGCTTTGTCTGGTCAGGGAGGGTGCTGACTGCCGATTATAGTGCACTGAAGCTTTCACGGACGCTCTTGTCGAACGCTCCGGATTCGCTTCCACACTGGGCCGCTCACGCACGACTTGAACGTCTGCGTGGAAGGATTGAAGAAGCACGGAAAGTCTATCAAACTGTTCTTATTTTTGCGCGGCATTCGCCTACACAACCATTTATTGGACAAATGTGGTGGGACTGGGCTGAACTGGAATGGATGAACGGGGACCAAGATGTGACACTGCGGGTGGTGATGCGGTCAGGAAACGTTGACGGGACAGGGGGGATGATGGTTCTTCGCGCCAAGCGTAATCTGGAAGACATTATGAATGCTGCACAAGGACCATGGAAAGACCGGGAAGGCTGGATAAAGCTGCGAGCGCTGATAGAGTTATTGACAGGATCATCATTGTCTGCGATGCTGGGCATCTTTGACTCGCAGCTCGCAGATACTGACAAGGCGGCGGGAGAGAGCTTGATGGTTGCATCGCTGGTGATGCTGTATGACCACGCGATGATCCTGCGGACGGCCACGCCGCCCGGGGTACTTCGCGAGCGGGTACAGGTGGCAATTAGCAAGTATCCGAGCAACACGATTGTGCTTGGGATGTTTTTGGAGGCAGAGAAGGGACACGGAGTGTGGGGACGTGTGAGAGGTCAGCTGGGGGAAGACGGAGGTGCGAAAGAGAAGGGTGTATCGAGGAGGGTGGCGGAAGTGTGGGTGGCAGGGTGGGAGAAGGGACGATGGGAGGTCGAGGTTGAGCGGACGAGGAATGGGCTGGCGGGGGCGGTGGAGAGCGACAGGTGAGTGAGGGGGACGGCGCGAGCGCTCTGTGCTGACGTTTGGCAAGGACGAGGCACAGTGCGATCATTTGGCGAATGGTGGTCGAGTTCGAAATACAGACTGGACAGCTAGAGCGAGCCAAGAATCTACTGTACAGGGCGGTGGGGGAGTGTCCCCTTTGCAAAGGTATGAAACAGTACATTTATTATTTTAATGTTCTAGCTAACAAATACTAAGGGCTCTATCTACTGGCGTTTGGACCACTGCGAGGGGTATTTACTCGGAGTGAGCTGGTGGGGTTCGTGGACATGATGGCGGAAAAGGGGCTACGTACAAGAAAGGAAATTGTGTTTTGACATATTTGTGTATGGTGTTTTTACCCCGAGTCTTCCTCGAGGGCAATCGAATTTCGCAGGGTCAAAGCGACGTTCGTTGAATGACGACCATCCCAGCGCCGACAGCACCTCGCGAGGAATGGCCAGACGCTGACTTTGACCTCCCCGACGGTGACCACATTCGTTCCCTTGATGTCGAATCCGACAAGGACGACGACGACGACGACCTCGATTTCGACAACCTCGACTGGGATGTCGAGATGCACCTTGGCCCAACAGGCCCTGCGAAGGCTAAAGCTGTCATTTCCGGCCTAGCAGCCCGTAGCGACTTTGCCAGGCTCACCTCCCCCCCCGCCATGTTCACCGTTCGTCCCCCCCTCACTTGCCAGGAGGAGGAAGACGAGGAAGACGATGAGGGCGTGTCCACCATCAAGGTCGCTCAACTCGCCGCCACACTTAAAGCCGTTGCCAAGCCTCCTCCCATCGACGAAGATTTCGAATCTGCATTTGCCCTTCCTTCCCATCTAACACAACTCTCCCTTGCTCCTCTTCCTCTCAGCCATCGATCCTCCAAGAACTCCCTCGAATGGGGTGATCGTGATCAAACTTCTTCTTCCCAGTCCTCAGACGCTTACTCTTCTCTCGGCTTCGCCGATGGCTCTTCTTCTAATTCCGCCTCTTCCCTCTCCCTCCCAGACACGGAGGAGAGCGAGTGCGATGACAATGAAAGTGAACTCGACGGTCTTGTCATTCCATCCGGTCTCTTCGAGTCCGGACACAGTGGCAAACATCTTAAAAAGATCCTCGAGTCCAAGAAAAAGGCCCCAGTCCCCGATCACGAGGCAAAGGTAGCTAGCCCTGATCCCGAGGACGATTTTGAGATGGGCCTTGTCATCCAAGACGATGACGACTTCAGCCCCAGTAGGCTTATCGGCGCGAAGCAGTCTCACAAGCTTGCCGCACGCAGCAAAAGTGCCCCTGCTCGAGCCCTCATCCCTACACGTCCGCCCTCCCGCATGAGGGCCGACCGTGCCAAATCTCCCATCAATCCGCCAATATCCTCCGCCCGTCAACTTCAACGCATCAAGCTTTCATCTTCACCCCCTCTCCGACATCCACCACCTCCACGTGCTCAGACGTATAAGGAAGCTCTTTCAGCTGTCCCACCTCCACCGACAAGCACCTTTTTGTCTCCTAAACCTGGCAGTCTCCGGGGACAGAAGTCCCATTCGGGACTCAAGCCACCAACTCCGCCGTCGACTCAACGCAAAGCACTCACTCGCAAGGCCTCTCTCTCTTCTCTAATGGAAACCAGCTCTTCCCAAGCGTCAGGCTCTGGGACAGCCCCCACTGCGGGGCCATCCACCAAGTTTGCTCGCTACGAAGCACCTACTGCTGCTTCGCGTGCAAAATCACACACAAGCTCCACAAGCCGCATTCACGCGCTCGAATTTGTCGTGCCTCCCACTCGCCCGTCAACCCCCTCGTCGAATCCCGCCGCATTACGTCTCACCATGCCCACCTCCATCCGAATGAAGTCAAGACCTGCCTTGTCTGCCGTATTTCCCGGTCCCTCGCCCGTCAACTCTCTCGCACAACCCCAACCTCCACTTCGTGCCACTTCGCCCATTCCCCCCCGGCCCCCGTCCACCGCCTCCTTGCGTAGCCGTGCCTCCTATAACCAAACGTCACCGATACCATCATCATCAGCCCCTAAACTGCTCCGTCGTCCCAAACGCCAAAGAACGTATGGGGATGGTACCGAACTGGATGGTTTCGAGGACCTTCCGACTGACAGGGATAAGGAAGTGAAATTCAGAGTGCAGCCCAAGGCCACGAGTCGAGGAGGCATCACCATGTCTTCAAAGTCCTTGAGCACAGAAAAAGACAAAGGGACACTTTGCAAAAAGGGACGCACAGACGAACCAAGTCCTGCTGTCGGTCAGTACACCCATTGTCGTACCCTTGCATTCCCATGCTCACCCATCCTCGATAGAGTCTCCAGGTGCGCTTACACCCTCCACGAATACACTACGACGCACTGGGCGCATTGAATTCTCCAAAGCGACGGGATTATCAGGAAAGAAGAAAAAGGATGCATCGTTCCCTGTACTTGGTCATACACGAAGGAAACCCACACTTATACGTCACCTCGGGGGACAAAGCGGACCAAAAAGTATGTAAGACCCGTTGTCTGTCCCGATGTCAACTCAGGCTTTGTCTCTCAAGTTATTGGTGATATGAAATGGAATCCTTGTACTCTCCGATGGGAGGGCAATGATCAGGCATTACGAGATTTCGACGCTGTCGTCGGGACATCCACTCGCCCCGCTCTCATCACGCATCTGACCGGATCCTCGCTTGGTTCTCCTGTTGGTTCCTTCGCTTCTGGGGCACGCAAAGTGGGCAACATGATTTTTGATCCCACGCGCATGTGTTGGATCTCCACATTGCCCCCTGATGAAGAGGAGCCAGACGTGTTCGCGGACCTCGCCGATGATGAGGAAGACGACGAATGGGAAGTCAAAGCTGGAACTATCCGCGCCAGTCAACAACAAGGCTGTGCTAGTAATACACCCTTGGAAACGAGCGGATCCTGCTCCTCTGCCATTGTCATCACCGCCCCAAGCCCCGCACGCAACCGCGCCAGAACTACTTCCGAATCTGAGAGTGACCGAGGGTCACGCGCGTCCATCGTTTATGATGTTGCGGACGACTTTGTCGAAGTTTGTCGTACTGCTGAGGAACGTCATCGTTCCGAGATGCGGGGTTGGCGCTCCTCTGTATCAAGACAGTCCGATCCCTTTGGCGAACCAGATCGGTCTTATCTCTACGAAATTCGTGCACTCGCCACTAGGAAGTATTGATCCAGTGTACTTTCGGTCCTTGTCCAGCTTCAAGTCATCTTTGAGTTGGCCGCCCTCGCATTTGTTGCTATATCATGTTAATACCTTTGCAACTCGGACTCGGTGCCTCTGTTCACTGATACACTCGATGGTCGAATTCATCATGCCTCTCATTTTGTAAGCAGATTTTGTTACTCTATTGTCAGCTCTTTTCTCTTGCGTGGTCCTATCGTAGCTTCGCCGTCACTCATTTATTTCTCTTCGTTTTCCTTTGCTCCTCGACGTGTATGGGACATACGGGATACATGTTCAACAAGGAATTACAATAATGATATTAATTGCGTTCTGGAGCCCAAATGGATGGACGCTTCAAGTTCCTGCTTTATGGCAAAGATCAAATCCCTCCAGGTAGGACACGGCCGAATTGCCTGTGTCTCCCATGGCCGCTCCGTTGCCTTTACCGAGCTCTCGGCGACTTATCCTCTCAAGCTTCTCTCCCCTAGACTCACTCAAGACGCAGTCGCGATCGTCTATGTTTTGAGCTACGGGGGTGGCATGATCAATGGCGATCATATCAAACTACATGTTGATATAAGGGACGACTGTAGGCTTATTCTGTTATCCCAGGTAACGGTCATCGGCTTGCTAGACAGTCACCAAGTTGACGTCCTTCATCTATGAGGGATCCACCAAAGTGTTCAAGACCCGTCCTGGAGATCGGCCGTCAACTCGTCTCGGTGGAGCAGCCCACGCAGCACCAAATGTCACCACCTATGTAACAGAAGCCAGTGTCGCTCCGGGCAGCGCTCTCTTCCTTCTCCCCGATCCGGTGACATGCTTTCGGGCAGCATCATATTCCCAAACCCAGAGAATCAATCTTTCTCGCGATTCCTCCCTAGTCCTTCTGGACTGGGTTACGTCTGGCCGAAAGTCACTAGGGGAGGAGTGGGCTTTTGCACGGTATCATAGTCTCAACGAGGTCTTTCTGGATGGACATTGCATGGCTCGAGACATCATGCTCTTGGAAGGGCTTCCTCAACTCCAGACCTCTGACTCCCATGGTCTATCCGAGTCCCGCACTCTTGGAGACAGGCTCAAGCCGTATTCTTGCTATGCTACCCTCATATTTTCCGGCCCTCTCGTGCAGGATGTCGTCGCACATCTCGACAAATTATATCAGTCCACAACGGTATTCAAGGTTAGCTCGCCCGCGCGCATGATATGGGCTCTGAGCCCTATATCTGATGGGAAGGTTTATATCCTGCGAGCAGCGGGAGTGGAAACTGAAGATGTGAAGAACTGGCTGCGGGAGTCACTTCAGACGTTGGAAGCTATTGTTGGCGTTGATACGTATCTGAAGCTATTCGTTTAGTCTCGCGGACTACGTGCTTGAGCTTGACCACTGTACCGCTTATCGTTTCCAAATCAATCGACAAGGTGGATGCATCATATATTAGCAGACAACCATAGATACATTCATGCAAGAGTTCGTGTGTATAACAAAAATGTATCTCACCTCCCTCTTCCCCAGGTGATTATAGCTCCGTTTAAGCAGACACCTTCAATGATGGCTGTGGGAGTGCAAATTTGGATTTGGATCGGATTGCTGGTCCATACTTTGACAAAACAAATGGTGCGGGTGTCATCGCAAGAGCGATAAAGCCAACGAGAGAGGACGCCCATTCCGGTCCAAGTTTTGCATACATCTGGGACGCGAATAACTGATATCACAGTGAGCATAGCATCGGTTGGACGAAAGATACACCTACCGGAAAACCGGCGCCAAAGGTGCTACGGACAACAACAGTTGCGGCAAGCGCAGACGCGGAAACAAAGAGATACATATCGATAATATAGTTTATCAGCCCCAACTGTGTATTGACGTCAAAGAGAAGTAACGGACGCATGTACAACTGGAGCTCACGAAGATCCAACATATGCTGAAGCCCAGAACCAACGCGGAAGCCAACGGTGCCCAGATAGATATACTTGGGAATGAGGTCCATCTGTGTCTAATTTAGCTAAAATCTCTTATAGTCATCAGAAAAGGAACCCACGCAAACCAAAAGAAAGATACAGTGAACAATGGAGACGCAATCATCACCACGCGCAATCTGTACTCTGGTGGTACAGGCTCTGGAGCATACTCCTCCACTTTTCGGGAGTAGGCTGTGTTGACAAAGCATATATACTGGAATACTTGGTTAGCCCTGGCGCAAGAAATAAGATGCTGTACATGCATACCACGACTACTGCGAGGAAACCGCCGATTGGCAATGGAAGATATACAAGACCAGATGGCCCAGGCTTGAGATGGTGTCCCTCCGTGTATACTATTGGATACGCTTCAAACAAGAGGTAAATACATCCGTAGACAAACTAGAGGATGTCAATGATGAGACAAGGAGTACGCCAGATATTGTACGCACACTCAGGTATACCGTGAGTACAAATAGAATTGGTTCTTGGAAAAGAATCTTGAAGGGACGAGCGAGAATAGCTTCTACACGATTTGTAAATTTCTGGGAATCCATTTCCATTGCAGCGTAGTATCGTTCGTCTCCTGTGGTCTTGCGCCTTTCTTGCGCCTTTCTTACAAGGAGTATCGGCCTGAAGATACGGATAAACAAGATCTTATATGCCAGTTCAAGAGTAACTTACTCGAAAGTTTCTGGTACGGTTAAAATTATTTGTAACCAACAGACCCCTGCCTGGAAAGCGCATTAGAAACCCTACCAGAAGTGGTTGGAATTGAATCACAAAGATTGCAATGACCCAGAATGCCCAACGCCACGAAACTCCAGCTTGATATAGGTAGCCTCCGACAATAGGACCGATACCCGGACCGGCGAATGGAGCGATAGTGAAGACAGCTAATGCTGCTCCTCGCTCCTTAGGCCCCCAGATGTCTGATATCAAGGCGCTATGTGTACGATGAAAGGAGCAGACAAAAGATAGGAGCGAAGCTAATTACCCAGAGTTGGCTAGCGGAGCAGCAGCAAAGGTGCCTCCCAGAAAGCGGAATACAAGTATGGATGCGGTGTTCTTGGAGAGAGCGGACCCTATTTGGAAGCACTAGAGACGACGCATGCCTGTTTAAAGTGCCGGACGACACGATAAGAACCATTCACAAACCAGAAAGCCAAAGAAGGATAGGATGAAGATCGGCCGTCTTCCATATTGCTCGGAAAGCGGCGCCCATAGAAGAGGGCCGACACAATATCCAGCAACGAACAAGGCAATAGTGAGCGTTCCAACTTCGGTTGAGATTCCGAATTCCTGCATCAACACTGGTATGATCGGAGATGGTGCACTACTCGAAAATGTACTGTGGCGAAAATAAACAACATAAATAAGCAGAATCGGAGGAATACTGACGCAGCGAGAACAAGAAGACCTCCTGTGAGAGTGAGATACCATTTCTTGACGCGCGACCAATTCTGGGGTATGCGAGTAAGACTGAGGCCTGGGGGTTAAGAAACAAACACACCTTTGGGTCTTCTGGATCTCCGGGAGAAAACCGAACAAGGAAAGGGTCGATGGGCAGATCAAGTTTGTGGTCGAAAGGGATGTTGCGCTCGAGGTCAAGTGCATGGACCGCGGTGGCGGTTGAATGAATGGAATGTACGTCTCCTGGTATTGGCATGGCTAGGCGGATGCTCAGGCTAGCGAGCCCATGCTGGATCGTTGCGATTTATACCGTCCCTAGACTGCTGACAATAATTGAGTGACATGGATATGTTGGTCAGATTTTATATGTGATCCTGAGTAAGTAAGACTCGCAAATGCACGTCATCTTGGATAACGTACTACATAGTTCCATACTTGGCTTATGGACTTTACAGAAATCTACAAGCAATCAGCCAACATCGTCAGCTTCAGTCCTGGCGCTCATTTCATCCTTAACGCCGTGGAAGATGTCCTCGTCGTACGTCGAACCGACACGCTCCAAATTACCCGCACATGGTCTATCGTTCCACTATCCCGGACAACTTCTGAATCTGACCGCTGGATATCGCATGCTGGTTGGTCTTGCGACTCAGAGTATCTCTTTGCAGCATCGGCAAAAGGTGGTGTTGTGCAGATCTTCAAGCTTCGAGATGATGCTTGGACGGCCCGCATTGAGACCGGCGCAGAGGGACTCGTAAAAGCGGAATGGGCTCCGGATGGTCGAAATATACTCTGCTTTTCGGAGTGGGGTGTAAGCACACTTGTGTCGTTTGTTCCTTCCATGCCGATGAGTCCTGTAACAGCTTCGGGTCAGTATCTGGTCAATCGCAACCGGGACAGCCATGTACATTCAATTTCCTATCCATCCTGATAGAGGTATCTTGTCATGTCATCATTGCTCGATAACCCGCAAATTGTCACACAGGTTACGCGTTCCGTGCCGACGCTCGGTACTTTGTGTTGGCTGAGCGGCATAGATCTAAAGATACTCTGGGAATCTACGATGTATCTGACTCATTCAGGCTTGTACGGGTGCGTTCGCATGCAAACTTCGTTTTCGAAGCTGATATGACGAAAGAAACTCGCAGCATTTCCCGCTCCCAACATCTAATTTGTCCTCTCTTGCATTATCTCCGACAGGAAATTATGTTGCAGTATGGGAGGGCATCTTGGAGGTGCGCTTCAAGTTCTAAGGATGATTACAAACATGGATCCAAAGTGAACCCTCCTCCCTAATAGTATAAACTTAGCGTTCTCTCACTCGCAGGGGATGTACAAGGCATATTCACTCCAAGTCCTGATCCAGGTTTCGGTGTCCGCTCAGTGGCGTGGCATCCAAGTGGAATGTTTCTCGCTGTGGGTGGTTGGGATGACAAAGTTAGTATGACACCGATCGGTCTGAAGATGCTTACGCTATTTAGGTTCATATCCTTGACAGCCTGACATGGTCAGCGACATGTACCCTGGAGCTATCTAGCCGAATTGGGAGCGGAGCAGTACGTTGAGGACCTATCGTTGGATATAGTTAACTCATCCGATAGGTACTCTGGCGGGAGCCTGCCAACTGGTTGGAGTCGACGCAGGGGAGAGGGTTCCTTTCTTGTAGGAATATTATTGGAACCTCTAGCGATGATACTGAGCGATTACTGACCAGATGAGCGACTCGGTGGCCCACAGACGATAGGCTTGCTCAAGGCAGACCTAAGCAAGCCAAACCCGAAATCTGGAGCGGTGCAACTGGAATGGAACAAGACAGGCACGTTGTTGCTGGTGCGATATGGTGACGATCGTTCGTTTCTATTGTGGGCAGGTAGTTGAATGCGAGGACAGACAACGTACCCAATGCGGTACATATATACGACTTTCCAATGGCATCGGAGCCGTTTGTCCCGCGTTTGCGGTGTGTGCTGGTGCATCAAAAGCCAGTGATGCACGCACGGTGGAACCCAATGCGCAAGGGTAGCCTCGCTATCTGCTGTGGTACTCAAAGTATTTTTACCTGGAGCGACGAGTGGGTAGGAGAGGGGGGAGATGGAGAGGATATGGCTGAGTGCATCGGTGTGCCTGCGAGCAGTGAGTGGTGTGATTGTCGCTGGGAGCGGAGACTCACGGGCTGATTGCAGCAAAATACGAAACGAGAGATGTACGGTGGGCTCCTGACGGGAAAGGGATCGTGTTGATAGACAAGGACAAGTTCTGTTGTGCGTTTGAGGTCGAGGAGGGGGGTGTGTGATTCGGATGGCCCGGGCCGGTGGAGGTGAACTTGCGCAAGCGCTCGGCTGTGCTGACTAAGCAGTGATACTGTATGTATATGCTTACTACGTTTTGCTCGCAAACTTGCTCGTTCATCGCTAGTCATGCTGTCTCGCTCACTTCCTCTGGCCAACCGTCGTCTTGTTCCCCTCACTTCAGCCCGCTGGTCCAGGGCGTTTGCTTCCCCTTCCCCTCCTGATCCTCACCCCGAGCCCAAGGGAAAGGCAAAGGCAGATAATGCCGCGAGGGACAAGCAAAACGGTGCGGGCGTAGAGATACCAAAGGGTCTCGAGGGTTTCTTCCAACGTTACCAGCAGTCCCAACGGCAGCACTCGTCCTCTAGACAGCCCAATGCTGAAGACGACGAACCGCACCATTCCAAGCCCCCTCCTCCTGGCGGAAACAACAGCAACTTCAACCCCAATCAGCTGGCTTTGTTGGCTACATCCGCTGCCATCATTTACGCTTTGAGTGGCTCTTCCTCCTCATCTTCCCGAGAGATTACTTGGCAGGAGTTTCGCACCGCGTTCCTTGACAGGGGGCTCGTCGACAAGCTTATCGTCGTAAATCGACAAAAAGTCCGAGTTAAGCTTCACTCCAATGCTACAGGAACGATGTATTCTGCAGCCGTCGGTGGCGGTGACTACTACTTCTCTATAGGAAGTGTCGAGGCATTCGAGCGCAAGCTCGAAGACGCTCAGAATGAGCTTGGCATCCCAAGTCACGAACGGATACCTGTCGCCTATCACGATGAAATTTCCACACTAAATACCCTTCTCAACTTTGCACCTACCATTCTCTTCGCTGGTCTCCTCTTCTACATGAGTCGGCGCGCCGGCGGTTCTGCTGGCGGTGGCCCGGGTGGAATTTTCAACATTGGAAAGAGTAAGGCGAGGTTGTTCAACAAGGATACCGATGTCAAAGTCAAGTTCAAGGACGTCGCTGGAATGGACGAGGCCAAGGAGGAGATCATGGAGTTTGTCAAGTTCTTGAAAGATCCTGCCAAATACGAGAAACTCGGTGCAAAGATTCCCCGCGGGGCTATCTTATCAGGACCTCCTGGAACTGGAAAGACCCTCCTTGCAAAGGCCACCGCCGGCGAAGCCAACGTCCCCTTCCTTTCAGTTTCCGGTTCGGAATTCGTCGAGATGTTCGTGGGCGTCGGATCATCCCGGGTTCGTGATCTTTTTGCCTCTGCCAAGAAGAATGCGCCATGCATCATTTTCATCGACGAAATTGATGCCATAGGTAAATCTCGAGGCAAGGGTGGCAGCTTTGGTGGGAATGACGAGCGAGAGTCGACTCTCAATCAATTGCTGGTCGAGATGGATGGCTTTGGCACGCAGGAGCATGTTGTAGTTCTTGCCGGCACCAATCGTCCCGATGTTCTCGACCCAGCATTGATGCGTCCTGGTCGGTTTGACAGGCATATTGCTATCGATCGACCTGACGTGTCTGGTCGGAAGGGCATCTTTATGGTGCACCTAAAGCCTCTTCTTCTCGCACAAGAGCTCTCAGACATGTCAGATTTGGCCCACAAGCTTGCTGTCCTCACCCCAGGCTTTTCTGGTGCTGATATTGCCAATGTCTGCAATGAGGCCGCTCTCCACGCTGCTCGAAAGGGCCATGAATTCGTTGCGGAAGATGACTTTGAGAGTGCCATTGAGCGAGTAATTGCTGGCTTAGAGCGGAAGAGTAGGGTGCTCAGCGCGGAAGAGAAGAAGACAGTCGCATACCATGAAGCAGGTCACGCCGTCTGTGGCTGGTTCCTGGAACATGCAGATCCTTTGCTTAAAGTCAGCATCATTCCTCGCGGTGTTGGGGCTTTGGGATATGCACAAGTGAGTCTTAGGTTTCTTATATGGCCCCCTCCTCACAGGCTTCCCGGTAGTATCTGCCTCCTGATCGTTACTTGCTTTCCACGCCCCAAATGATGGATCGGATTTGCATGACGCTCGGCGGACGCGTTTCTGAGGAAATCTTTTTTGGCCCGGAGAATATCACAACTGGTGCACAGGACGACCTTCAGAAGATCACCCGCATGGCCTTTGAAGCGTGTGCCAACTATGGCATGAACACAATCATCGGACCAGTTAGCTATGGAGGTCGTGAAGGTCAGAGGGAGGGCTGGACAAAACCATTCAGCGAGAAGACAGGCGAGATGCTTGATGCCGAAGTTCGCAAGATGATCACGTACATATTTCGCTTTTGCCTGGAGTTGCCCAGTATCTTACGGTATCTCCCTAGTTCTGCGCACCAGAGAACAACCGAACTCCTCACACTTCACCGCGAAGACGTGGAGAAAGTCGCAAAATTACTGCTAGACAAGGAGGTCATCACTCGGTACGCCTCCCAGTTTGCAAGTAGATAAATCGTTATATCTCATTTTTAAACAGTGAGGATATGATCGATATTTTGGGAAAGCGTCCTTTCGCAGGTAAAGCCGATGAAATGGACAAATGGCTCGATCAGAATCGTGGACGTGAGCGGAGTGCTCCCCCTCCACTCGAAGAAGTTGCGCGCGGTTCAGCAGAACCATCGCCTGCCCCTGTCACTGCTTCAAAGACTATTGAAGACCACAGGTAATAATGATTGGGGAACGAAGGACTCGATGCCTGCCTGCATTCTTGTATCGTATCTATCTCCACTATTCCTACCGTTTGCATCCACTATCCGTCTTGTTAGATTACCTCGTAGTCGAATACGGCCGACTCGAAAATACTAGATTATTGATAGCAGGGTTATTTGGTATTTGGGGGTTATTTGCCTGCGATCTTGGTGCTGCACGAAACTTTATAATGTGTACCGAAACCCACTCCACGTATCCCCTTTATCCACCTGTGCAGCTTCAGTAGATTCATATTTCCCATTCTTGGCCACCTTGTGAGTGTCCACCTCTAGGCGGTCACCGCCTATAACCTCGTCACGTTCCCCACGATCCCGTCGATCGTTCTCAAGCTTCAAGTGAATCATGAAGACGGCAGAGGATATCCATCCAATGGCTATGTATGCAAGAATAATCCCATGTCCAAGCCTAAACCATGGTGCATCTTGCGCGCGATACTGGCAATGAACCCGTGACTTCGGGAACGAATAATCTCTGATAGTAAACACACCACATTGGACGATACGGCACCATTGATATTTCCCCTGACAAAGCTCAGCGCAGACGTGCAAGTAGAATTGTTACTCTCACCAACCGATCGCCATTGCGAGCGTCACGGCTCGTTTATAGGAGCCCTCGACGTTGCTTGAGACCCACGCGCTATGCAGCGTATGGGTGACCTTCCTACATACGCAAAGACTCTGAGGCACTCACACCGCATTCGCTGAGTGCATTAAACAAGCGATCGATCGAGTCTAAAGTCTTTGATTTTTATATGATACTTACGAACGGTGGGGTAGATCGCACTATGTAACTTTAGCTCGATGACACTAAAGCTCCATACGACTTACGAAGCCGCAAGATAACATGCGAAATAGGACAACGCCGGGTTTCTGGAAGATATCAGAATGATGTAGCCCACCAACCCTGATTGTCACTTATCAGAGAAACGTCATTAGCAGCGAGTTTGACGCTGACCGGTACTAAACAATACTCTAAAGGATGGTGTCAGAGGGAGCGAAACTAAAGATCGGTGTTCCTGACAGATTGATGTACCCTCTCTTGCCGATGCGGTCACCGAGAATCCCGATGAAAACAGTCACAATGCAAGACCAGACATAGACTGGTACCGATAACAAATTCGCCGCAGTAGCCTTGTATCCTACAGTTGTATTTTAATCAACAGTTCCTGGGGCAGTCAAAACTGGAACGACTAACCTAACTGATATGTGGCGCGAGTAGGTCATAAGAAACCTTGGAGGAGTTACAGTACCGACCTCATTAATGATTGTTGGTGTGAACAAAGAAAACGCAAACAAGGGGCCATCACTGTAACGTGGGATAGGTCACTATGTTCAGAAAAAAAGCGGGAGAAGGATTACAAGCCCATGTATATGCCCACTAGAATATTGTCCTTTGAGATATCACATATCGACAGCAACACGATGCAGGGCTCACTTGCAATGTACGTCTTCCAGTCTTTTAGACTTTTCCAAACATATTTCATCTCAAATTGTTCTCCTCCAGCACTGAATTGCATGTCTGCACGGAGACGGCGGATGACGAACACCCCTAAGACGTTGGAATAAGTGTTCGTTCAAGAAAGTCATTCGATTACCGACGTTCTTCCTCGGTGAGAAATTTGGCGGTCTCTGGGAAATCTTGAATGACCCAAAAAGATGCGGTTGCACACAGGATAGTGAAGAGGCCTTCCAGGATAAATATCCATGACCATCCGGTTCTCCCCGCAAGACCATTCATGTTAGAAATCGCAGCGGCCAGAAGACCACCTAGGATGGATAAGTCCATAGGACAGACCCACGCAACTTGAACAGGAAATGTACTCACTGAATGCTCCTGCTATAGTCGCTGAAGTGAAAAAAATCGCAACCCGTGAGCCCAGTTCTGACCGTTTGTACCAGCTATCCTACATTGTCAGTCTAGACCGAAGAATGTGCGAGGCAACTCGCCATGAGATATAGAAAACAATGCCAGGGTATAAGCCGGCCTCCGCCAGGCCAAGGAAGAAGCGCAAGACTGATAGAAGACTCGGATTCCGCGTGATCATGTGTGTAGTCAACACTTACCGAGAAGCCCACTATAGTTGCGGACAAATCCATGACACAACTACACTCGGTCAACTAAAGCTAATATCGAGATTGTAGGGATGCAACGAACCATTACTACTCCCCACAATAACATCATGGACGAAAGCCACATTGAAGGCCGAAACCGTCTCAGCAACACGTTGCTTACAGGCTGGAATACGACTATCTATATTCAATATTTTCGAAGTGAGTAAGTGTACACACCTCAAATACAGCGTAAGGGAAGAAGAACACCGTTAAGGCGATGAGATACTGCTTGTCCGTGATATTCAGATCCGCTTCTAGACCATACAACTTCGAGCCACACTCCCTTCAGTAATGCCGTTCAAAAAGGGTTAGATATTAGGATACACACCTTTGCATTTCCTATTGCCCCCCTGTCGAGAAAATTTAAGAGGTATAACAAGCCTAGCCATGGGACGATGCGAATGTCCATCCTTCGGAGCAGCTTTCGCTCGTCCACTTTGCTAGTGTCCACTTCGGGCTTGTACAACTCGAAGCCGGACGAGACATCCATAGCGTCTTTGTCCAACCAGCTGGAACTGTGAATTCACATCGCGAGAAGGTGGCAGTGCACTAGCGTGAGTCTTTCTTTCAACCAATTCTGTTGTATCCATTTCTACAAGCATCATCCAGGATGCCACCAATGGCCTTCACCGGAATTGTCACCAAAGTCGGATGTATGAACAAGACCGCAACCGTGACGGTGTATAGGAATGTTGTTCATAAGATAACTGGCAAGGTGAGTGTTTAACCATCAAAAAACTTTGCGCATATAACTCGACTTCCTCCAGCGTATCGAGCGAACCACAAAAATCCTTACCCACGACGAGGATAACGGTATGCGTCTGTGGGAGGGTACACATAGATGTCGCTGATATACTGCCAGTATTGCGTCTTCATGACAAAGTGTTCATTCGCAATTGTCCTCCTCTATCGGCTCGCAAACGCTTTCGGCTCGAGAAAATCATCAGCAGCCCAGAATCAGTGCGGGAGTTGGAGCTGTCCACATCGTGACTGACGTAAGTTATCGAGTGTTGGTGGCTCGGTGGGTCTGTTACTGATTATGAAAATTGAATAGCATGATCAACTTGGGCTTCCCTGGGTGAGCTCGTCTAGTTTACACGGTCCTGTTAATGTACCGGACGACAAATAATTCAGTCTTTCTCATCTCAGCACACGTCGTGTGATATTCGTTTTAAATGTCACCGAGTTAAGCACATGCCCACATGATGCAAATATTCCCTACTGGAGACCTTGCGCAAGCAGTTGATGAATCCAGGTTTGCGGTGTCTCGCTGGTACACTCCCCAGGTAGGAACCACTTGGCACCCAAACCAAGAACGGAAAGCTGATGGGCATTGGCGCTTCAACCCGGACATGGATGATTTCTCTCACTTTATTCCACTTGAGCTACTGATATGCAAATCTCGAGAAGACCTCGTGGCTCACTTATAGTTATGCACACTTCAGCTTCTCAAGGACTCACATCCCAAGCCAGTATTATACGATGAAAATATCTTGCACACGGACGAGTGATCACACCATCGAACGAGCGCTCATAGCCAGTGGCCTGCAATATCAGTTCAAAATGTAATTCTACATACAAATCAATGGACGAAAAGCCCTAGTTTGATGGTGCACCCTCAGGTGCAGGCAGTTGCGCTTGGATATCGACAAGCTGAATGCATAAGTATCCTGAATTCAATTGAATGGATGACATACGTCGAGCTTCTTCTTCTCCAGCTGCTCTTCCGTGTCCTTGATCTGAGTATCGACACGCCTCCTATGTTTTCGATGAGACGGTGTGATTGTGCTGTTTAACTGACGCACATTTCGCTCCGGATGAAATCCAGTCGTGTCTCGACATTCGCGCGAGCTTCAGTTTGGTCCTGGGGAACAAGGACAGGCCCAAGGAGCTTAAATATTGTGTTATTTGGGGTGAGATTTTCAAACTCCTGGAAGAGCACGAGTGGTGTTGGCATGAGCATGGGGGACAAGGCCACCGTGATTAGGTACCTTTTTGACCATCTCATTTTCAGACAGCTGTGCGTCAAGTCGTGTCCTCTTGTCGACGAGGACAGCGAGATCCCCTTGTAATTTCTGATATTCGGCCGACCTTGACTGGAGACGTGCGCCAAGCGACATGGGAGATCGGTGAGTGCTAAATATATGTCACTGTACAAATCGTCCACGTGAAACAAGCAGGTAGTATACTAGGACACGGCTGTCCGTGCGGGGGATTGTACTTATACCCCACTCACGGTTCCAGGGCAAACGCAGACTGATTTGTTCTGCGGACTACTATCTTCCAACTTGAAATGACTTCCTCCCTTAACATTGACTGGAGCAAAGTAAACCAGCCGGAGCTCGTCTTTCAGCGTTTCGCTAGTCGCAGATCTCAGGTCTATGGCACAAAAGGAATCGTGGCCTGCTCCCAGCCTCTGGCCGCGGAAGCGGGGCTAGAGATTCTTAGAAGAGGTGGAAATGCAGGTATGAGCTAACATATGTCAGTCAATGTCGTCATCTCATCCCCTTATCCTGAACTTCAGCCGATGCCGCTGTAGCCACTTCGGCTGCATTGAACATCACAGAGCCCAGTTGTTGTGGTATCGGAGGGTATGTCTAGTGATCTCGTTTCTGTCGGATCTCATGTCTCTCGAAGCGATGCATTTTGCCTCTTCTATGATGCGCAGACAAAGACTGTCAAAGCTTTAAACGGTTCGGGGCGTTCACCTGCGAAGCTTACACTGGAGTATATGAGGCAAAGCGGAGTCAGCGGTACTCAAATTCCTCTTACGGACCTTAACGCTGTAACAGTGCCTGGTATGGTTTGTTTTCTTGTCTCTTCTTGCATGTTTGTCAGACATGGACAGGCGCTGCGGCCGCTTGGGTCGATACCGTGGAGCAGTTCGGATCGCAAAAGGTGTCAGTCAGAGACGTTCTGGCGCCAGCGATCAGACTTGCAGAAGAGGGGTACACGAAAATATTTGTCTTTCCTCTTACTCGTCTTATGCTTTACTCCATTCAGTGTTCCAGTGTCTGAGATTAACAGCTTCGCCGTACGATCAATTTACGAATACCCACTTTAGTCGCACTAATATCTTCTATTGAAAGTGGCAGCGCTCCGAAGAACTCATCCGAAATGCATCTCCAAACGGTGACGAGATGCTTCTCAACGGAAAAGCTCCGCTCCCAGGGCAGATTATGAAATTTCCCAACCTCGCCAATACTTTCCGAGAGCTCGCTGAACACGGCAAGGATGGCTTTTACAAAGGCCGTGTTGCTCATGCAATTGTTGACCTCATCAAAAGCAAAGGTGGAGTAATGGACCTCGAGGATCTTGCTGCTCACAACACCTCTATTGTCGAGCCTATCAAGTATACATACGCCGGTGAGGTCACAGTATACGAGGTATGTTGCAAGTTTCCATCGTTAATCCACGCTGCATCTGTTTGTTGTACTGCAGTGCCCTCCTAATGGCCAAGGTGATATTACTTTCTGGTAAATATGTGTCGCACTCGAATGCCTTTTAGGTATCACAGCACTTCTCGCTCTTGGTATCCTGGAGGAGATTCAAGTTCAAGGAAAGATAAAGCCATTGTTAGAACTAGATCACAATTCGGCGGAGTACTTGCACACTCTTATCGAGGCTATGCGGTTAGTTCACTCGCAGGTATTTTTTCCGCCCCGCATCTTATTGTCTATCCTCCCTACCAGACTGGCATTCGCCGGTGAGTCTCCCGCAATCAACCACCGTCACGCATTTTCGACGACTAAAACAACTTGAAGACAGTCAATACTACGTAAACGATCCCGACTTCAATTTTGTTCCTGTGGACAAGTTATTAAGCAAGGTTATTTGTCTTCTTTCCTGTTGACCAACACGAGATCAACTGCTAGAAAGGAATATCTTGCTTCTCGTGCGCTACTCTTTGACCCGACGAAGGCCAACCCCGAGGTTATCCATGGAAACCCTGTGAACTCCTCTGATACCGTCTACTTCACTGGTATGCACGAATAATCCTCCCATTCAGTATGATTGACTACCATTCAGTCGCTGATCAGTGGGGAAATGCCTGTAGTTACATTCAAAGCAATTACGCTGGTATGTCTGCATGCGTTCGGACTATGTATTACGTGTTCATCTGCGTTTGGGAAATAGGTTTTGGAACAGGAGGTACTGTGCAGAGCAACTATTTGAATTGACGTCGCCTCATTCCCGGCGCAGCCGTGCCGAAGGGGTGCGGATTTACACTTCAGAACAGAGGCGCAGGGTTCGTACTTAAAGAAGGGCATCCCAATCGCTTGGAGGTAAACATGATGGTTACCAATTCTTTTAGACAAGCCTGCGGCTCATCGAGTTTCATAGGGTGCTAAACGTCCTTACCATACCATCATTCCTGCGATGGCACTTAAAGGCGACGAACTTTTTTTGTCTTATGGAGTAATGGGGGGGTTCATGCAGGTGAGGAGCAATTATTATAAAGCCTGTTGGGCTACCCACTGATGTTTCAAACCAGCCACAAGGTCATGCCCAAGTACTACTCAACGTACTACGTGGTTTCACAGCCCAAGCGGCCCTGGACGCTCCTCGTTTCTGCATTTCTGCAGGTACTCCACATCACGATGACGATGACGACGAATTTCGTGTTGTCAACAGTACAGTATTCTTCGAAGATGCCATCCCTCCGGCGACAATCAACAAACTGAGAGGTGAATACATGTTTGCATGGATAGCGGATGGCTTTCTGGATCTGCATTTTAGAAATGGGACATGATGCCAAGACTGTGACCGGCTTTGAACGAGGGACGATGGGTCGCGGACAGATCATACAGAGGATTCTGGATTCGTCCGGGAAGACTGTCTGGGCAGCAGGGTCCGACCCTCGCGCAGATGGACACGCAGGGGCACAGATCTAGACCTCGTTGGTGAAAGTCAACTCAACAATATGTACTTATTGTATGCATAGCCCGACACGAGGAATGTCCACGGTTACATCATTCGCTGTCGGCGTTCATTTCCAACTGAGGGCCGATTTGTCTGAGCGATAACAGAATAGTAAGAAAGGGATGCCAACCTGCTTGTCCTCGCCGAAACTCTCGCAAGGCGAAACTCTTGTCAGGTCCTTCAATCTGTCCCCATCCTGCGAGAGGTACAACAATCGCAGTGGCGTTATCCCAAGCACCCAACTCTTGGGCAAACGACAAAATCCTATCTGCTGCCGCTTTCGGTGTAGTGGCGTTTCTTGTAAGGTCAACAATTTCATCATCGGACAAGGTCGAGGAGATGCCGTCCGAGACGACGACCATGGAGGCCCAATCTTGACCTTTGGAATAAAGTAGTCGAGTCGTAAAAACCGCACGGCGACATCATTACATACCTTCCAACAGCTTCGTGCGCACCTCAGGTTCGGGTGTGACGCCGAATGGTTTGAATTTGAGGTCTCCCAATCTAATAGCGGTCAGGAAAATCATCGCAACATGCCTTTTTTTGTGCTCAACTCACGCTCTTGTATTCGCCAGTGCTCCCATCCATCTGCGAGTGGATGTGAGTAATTGCACGAGTGCGGAGAAAATAGCTACAGACCGAGACTCTCCGAAAGAATCAGTGATTAATGCAGAGCCCATCATGCGTCGAAGTCTAGTAGCCTCGACACGTGCATCTGGATGATGATTTTCAGTCATGGGATGCACGTAACCACCCTTTCTAGAACATAACAATACTCGAGCGTCGCTGGGGATTCAGTCAGTCCTGGTGACTGCTAGTAGGCACCCATCTCACCCACAGTGCGCCACTGTGAGCGCAAGCTTCTCAGAAGAAAAAAATGGGCGAGCAGGACGGTCTAATGAGTGGAGTATGGCCACTGATGCTGTTGCCCCGCACATCTTCGCTTCGCTTTCTATGGAAAGAAGCCTATCTAGATATGATCAACGCGCGGTTATCACGAATAATATAGTCCGTCCTTACCAACTTCAAAAAATGCCTGGGTCGCGCGTGCCTCCAAATCGAGCGGTGGAGTGTTTTGTGTATTGTGAATCCACGGGGCAAGTGCACCACCTTTGAACCTTTTGAAGTAACCACCCAGATCCTTGATCCAAAGGAATAGCTCGGGGATGTGGGATTTGTCAACAGACTCGAATAAACCATGCAGTTCCTGACGTAGATATTGAGAGACAGTAGAGCCGCCATGTCTGGACATTGTCTGGGTTCGGTAAAAGATAGCCCGAATCGACCGTGTACATACCCATCATATAGACCAACAAATACAACTTGCCGGGCAATAGGATCTGTGGCATTTTCGGGTTCCCAGCTGATACCAAATGTCTTCTTGATGCTTAGACGGAGGCCCTCGGGGTCTAACGAAAGGGCAGCAATTGCATGGTAGTCTTCTTGGTGACTGGGTGAGGTCTCAATGTTGGCAAGGATATGCTCGTGAAAGTGCCTACCCTCTGTCACCTCTTGAAGTTGCAACACCAATCACCTTTGGTGAATGCAAGGGTATTCTTCCCATCCCACCTATTCGCCACAAAGAATGAGGGGAGAGCATGCGCTCATTGTGTGAGTGTACCGACCTGGGGTAGGAAAACGGATATAGTCATGGTAGAGCCGGTAGCAAAATATAGTTGGAGAGAAAGGAAGCTTCGGGGACCGTAATAATAGAGAAGACATTCGCTGTGTGCATGGACACTTGTACGACAGTCAGCATTGCCTCGCTACTGAACGCCAAGCAAGCTTGAAGGGGGCTGATCCGCCTCGACGACTGGTTGCGGGAACAGGTTTGGTGGGAATATCAAGCAGACCAAAGCTTCCGTATAACCTATGCCAGAGTAACGGGCTCGACAAGGGACTCATGGGATCAGGCCAGTCCACACCGAAGATCACCCAGCAGGACCGTGCAATCCTCGAGTGCGCGTCTTTCCAGTGTTTGCGCGTCTGGAGTCGCTCAACCACCCTTCAGCCTCAAACTACAGCGTGACAAGCTGAAACAATATCAGAAGAAGGTGTGCTCGAGCGTTCATATTGACACGTCCGTCCCAAAGTTCCCCTTGCATAGATCCAACAAGTCCTTGAACGCGAACACCAGATTGCCAAGTCACATCTTGTTTCGGGCGACAAAGACCGTGCCCTCATAGCCCTGAGGAGAAGAAGATACCAACAAAGTCTTCTTCTCAGGACAGATGATCAACTCGCAGCCTTGGAACAGCTAGTTAGTCACTACCGTTCCGCCAACTGCGTTATAACACCAATTTTATATAGGTCTCCACAATCGAGTTCTCGTTGGTCGAAGTCTCAGTTCTACACGGCTTGAAACAGGGAAATGAAGTACTGAAAGAAATCCATCGCGAGATGAGCTTAGAGAACGTCGAAAGGTTGATGGAAGAGACACACGAGGCCAGGGAGTATCAGCGGGTACGCCATCTTGAATGTATTTGTGATCTCACTTATTTTTCTCCGCTATCCAGGAAATCAGCAACTTGCTAGCGGACCAATTGACCGTGGCGGAAGAGGAGGATGTCCAGGCCGAACTGCTCGAACTCCAGGCTGCTAGTGTAAGTCTTGTTCTACTTAGTTTACCCCAAAATTCTTAGTTGGAACCCAGATCCCGATCTTGCCGTCGCCACCAAAGGAACAACCTGTTGTTCATGAAACTAAAGGTGATCCTGTTGCATTTCTCCATCTCACTCTTTGCTCAATGTGATGCGCCAGAACACGACGTGCCTGCGCAAATCCAGGATGTTCCGGGGCGGGTTGCAATACCTGAGTGATCCGGTCGCATGAAGTTTAGATATTATATTTCCTTTGGTCACTATTACCCTACCATCACTGTAAAGTAAGCAACGGTGCCAAGGTTGATATCATCCTAGAGTATCACCATCCCTCAAAATCGCCAAAACCCAGTCGTTTTTTCTTTTTGGATTCTTCGAGGGGTATGACTTTAACACTTTCAAGGTCAAGCGGCCTCTTATTGCCAAGGTACTTCCCGACGCCAGCGCCGGAAGAATAACCCGAGGATTCATCGCTCGCTCCTACCTTGACCCCAAACCAGTTAATATTGTCACTTGGCGTTTTCTGAGGGGTCTTTGACTCCTCGTTGGCCTCTGCTCGCCGGGCAAGTTTTTTGGCAAGACGCATTTTGTAGGTCTCGAATGGATCTTGGTGGCTGGGTCACGATTATAAGGCGTAATGAAAAGATCGGAAGGGGAATTAAACGTACATAACAACTTCCGTTATCCGCACTGGTCTAGCTGGCCTCTCTGTTCCTTCTTTGCGAGGCAATTTTTCCAGAGTGTCCAGAACCTCCTCACCACCAACCAGTTGTCCAAAAACAGTATGCTTGTTATCAAGATGTGGAGTCGCCTTGAACGTGATGTACCACTGAGACCTTGCTCGAAATGTTAACATCTGCAAATACTCTTTGTTGATTGAATGCACACATACCCGTTGGTGCCAGCACCCTTGTTTGCCATCGCAATGACACCGCGGCTGTCATGTTTGGCGGCACCTTTTAGATCATATTCGTCACGGAAAGGTGTGCTCCAGTAAGACTGCCCCCCCGCGCCAGTCCCGGTCGGGTCACCAGTTTGTATCTGCAATAAAGTGAGTAGACAAGAATAACGGTACAACAATAAATTTCACACCATGAACCCTGGAATTAACCGGTGGAAAAGACAATTGTCATACTTGCCTGCTCTAGCGAGCATCAAAAAGTTGTAGCAGGTTTTTGGTGCCTATTAACAATGAGTGGGAGCAGTGCATGACAACAATGGTTCCACAAACCTTTTCACAATATAGTTCCAGATTGAGAGAACCGCCGAGACTTGTGATGACTCGAACATAGGCTCGGCGTTTGCCTACGTCCTTTTCTTTACCCTTGCCCTTCGGAGGGTTTGATATATTCTCGAACATGAGTTCTTCCTCATCCCAAAGCAGCTTAGAGGACTGTGTTTGAGGATCCACAGACGTCGACGTCAGCGAAGCACCAGGGGCACCAGTAGAATAGGGAGAGATGTTCCCTGCAAAAATGGTCCGAAGTCGCGAAAGCAATAAAAAGCACGGATAGCTACAAGGGACAGCCTTTTGGGCCTCTGAAACAGCCTTTGGAACCAAGGTTTTCGTCTTTTCTTCACTCTTTGCAGTAATAGCCACAGTAGCAGCCCCATTGAGAGGTGATTCGGGAAGGAGTCCATGTGGATTTTGAAGGGTGATCACGTCCTCGCTGGAGTTGTCACTTAGACATTGCATGGGACGTTGGTGGTGGACACACCTCTTGAACTTCTTTTCTTCCAAAAGGTCCTTACCACCCCTGATGCTTTCTACAAGAAACACGTTGCCTGTTGTTGCGATTGCGACTATATGAGAATGTTCAGTGAACGGCTTGAATGAAATAGGATCGTGAATTTCTCCGGATGGCTTCCGTGAGTAGTTGAGCTTGATGAGATCATTTGGGGAGAGAGATTCTTTGGTTATCGGGTTCGTATTGTCATGTTGCCTTGAAAAAAAAAACAATGTAAGACGAAGAGTTGACTCACGAGATCAAGGGAACTCGCTTTAGCCAAGGAATGATGTTGACGAGGTCAAAGACAAATCCGGTCCCGTCCTTGTTACGTGCACAGACCGGATTATCGAATGGTTGAAAAGAAAGAGCACAACAGTCGAACGGTGTCTGAGCTCTTGGATGTGGTACCCGTTGTCTTCCGGGGAACAGGATTGAGAGACGTGAGTAGGACAGCGATGGACAGCACACGTACGCTTTGTAGCCCGACGAAGAGGCAGTGTGCTGACCGAGGTCGCCAGCATGCTCAGCGTGTGTGATATACAGCTTGTTTGAGTTTCCGTGGCCCATCGTGAGCTCGCTGTGGTGGGCGTTGAAGGGAGATACAAATAGTACATACGGCTTGCCGCTTAGTGTTCAAGCACCGCGTCCATGTTGCGCAGGTCCATCCGTCTTCTCCACTGGCACTACCTTTCACTTCGCAGGCCGACCAGCGGAATCGCTACCATACGCGACGTCGGGAGACCCCTCGTTGCAAAGGGCTCACTGCACCAGCAAAGTGACCTACTTCACCATGCCCATGATATATCAGACCCGGATATCTTGTTCTTCAACCAACGTCTCGTAGAAATTCGCCAGGCTCTGTCTGCGCGTGACACACGACGCGTCTGGCAGCACTGGCAATGCTTGCGGGACAAGGGTCTCCTACCGCTACTTGGGCCTCAGCTACGCAGATACTCGGTGTTGTTGGCGGCGCTCTGCCCGCAAACGACTCAGGGTTGGGATCCTCGTGATCGCAAAGCCCTCGAGGAAATTACGTTGTATGCTGCAACCAAGGGGGCTCCTGACGCTTTGGTTTCATACATGGCTGCCCATCTGCGGAGTGGGGATCGCACGGTTACCTTGAATTTGTACGCGAAGTTCCTCCAGGCCGTCGAGAAAAAGCCCATCTCTCCTGACATCCCGGAAGTGGACCACGATGTCGACGAGCTGTTGATCGGCCTGCCAAATCACTCTAGTTCCCATCCTGTGCAACCACCTTCGATAGTGCTCGCCATCGTCGTTGCTCATGCCATCGGGGACTCTTTCCACGATGCGCTACGTGCATACCTCCAATCACCCGCACCGATTTCCCCTCGCCTCGTAACGGAGTTCTTATCCACCTTTTCCAACCGGCAATTGACCAGCAAGGTAGAGGAATATGTCCGCAGGCTACGCGTCGCAAGATATGTTTCCGAACCTCGTTTCATCACTGCACGCGCCACAGTATTCGCGGCCGCTCGCGATACGCACGGTCTCAAGAAGTTTTATCAGTCTATTATCGACGGTATCTGTGGTCCAGAGCCGTACATTGCGCCAAGTCAAGCCAATGTCACACTACAAACGCCTGTAACCTTGAACGAGATCAACTGGGCGACGATCTTGACTGCTTTCCTCCAGTGCAATTGTAAAGACCTGGCTGAGACCCTTTGGGATGATATGTTGCGGTTCCAGGTTCAACCAACGGTCACCACGTGGACTGCTCTTCTTGTTGGATATGAGCGCACGGGAGAAGCCACAGATGCGGAAGAGGCGTGGCATACAATGGTATCCATGGGTATAGAGCCTACTTCGTCAACTTTCCGTGCCATTATATCCGTCCTTTTTACCGCTCGCAGACCGGACGATGCAATGCAATACTTTTCGCTTTTCCAAACGAGACTTGCGAGTGGTTTGTCAACCACTCCAGAGGATACCTTGACACTCTGCAATACTGTGCTCCATGGGCTGCTGAAGAATCGTCGGGAAAAGGATGCCCATGCATTATTCCAGAGGCTGCGGGAAGAGGGACCCAAGCCTGACGTGGTGTCGTTCAACAGTCTGCTCAACTACCACGGTCGAAGAGGCGAGTTTCGCGCGGTCTCACGCATCCTGGATTGGATGTGGGAGGATGGACTGGTCGGCGATGTCTACACCTTTTCGACAGTGCTGTCTGCCCTGCTCAAAGTTGGTCGCACGGATGCGACAGATGCTATTCTCAGCCTCATGCGGAAGCAAAATACCGAGCCCAACGTAGCCTTTTTCACATCGATTATCAACCACCAAATGGAGGAGGGCACGGAACAAGGTCTGCGGGCAGCGATGGATCTTTTGCAAAAAATAGAGGAGGATCCAGAGGTGCAACCAAACGAAGTGACATACACGGGCATCCTAACAAGTTTATATCGCCATGACTGGGGCGATCTAGCGCTGGCGCGGCAGTGTAAACGCCGGGTATTAGAAGGGATGAAGAAACGCCACATGCAATTCAGCCGGGCCGCTTATCATGTGTTGATCAAAGCATGTCTGGATAACCCAGCACAAGAAGGCACAGAAGATGCACTTGGGTACTACAGGAAGATGGGTGAGAAGAGACTTTCGATTGGAGCAGATACATGGTATATTTTGCTACGTGGGCTGATTACGAGAGAAGCATGGACGGCTGCAGATGGGGTTGTGGAGGAGGTGAGCCGGGGCCGGGCAGTACTCTACGGTGGACTTGCAAACCTGGTTTGGAGAGTCAGAAAACGGAGGGGATGGAAGACAAAGGTAGAATCTCGACCGTACTTCTGATACTACTAGCATCTACCACGGAATAGAGGTAATGCGAGTGGTATTTCGCCGAGGAAGAAGGACGTCCCAAGACCGAGACGGAGGTAGCGAGCGTACACTGGGAGGGGATGTGAGGACAGCGCTGAGGGACGAGGAGGAGGACGCACGCCAATGGCTGGTCTTACGGCCGAGGAATTTGCCTAGCCAGGGGAGAAGAAGGACGAGGGCGAGCTGCTGGAGCTCCTCGACGCTCTCCTGCCACTCTTTCTGTGCGAGTCTATATTCGTCGTCGTCGTCGTCGCTGGCGTAGGACGCTGTGTCGACTGAGGGATCCGAGTGGGGCATGTTGATGATGCCGGTGGCGCTGTCCGTTGATGGGTCTCGCTCGCTAACCTTTTTCCTTCTACGTCCATCATCCACATCCACCTCCCAGTCAATGCAACCATGCCAGATTCTGCCCACCCTCCAGCCCCAAGCAGGCTCGTCGGACAGCCTCTCCTCTACGCTATCTCCATTTTCGCTAGTATAGGCGTATTTCTAGTGCGTCGTCTTCCTCTCTTGTCATCCCCAACACCTAACGCACGTCGCATCTCTAGTTCGGCTACGATCAAGGGTCAGTATTTTCACTTCCTCACCTCTTTTCCCCTTTCCTCACGTCCCCTGAATAGTGTCATGTCAGGCATCATCACCGGTCCCTACTTTAGACAATTTTTCAACTCGCCAGGTCCTTTAGAAATCGGCACAATGGTCGCAGTCTTGGAACTTGGCGCTCTAGGTATGGACATCCCCTCCACCACATCCCTCCTCTCACCCATGCAGCCACGTCTATTGCCGCTGGCCGCGTTGGCGACATCATCGGTCGAAAGGGGACGCTCTTCGTCGGCGCATTCGTCTTCACTATTGGAGGTGCCGTCCAGACCCTCACCACCGGCTTCTATGTCATGATTATTGGTCGTATCATCAGTGGGTTCGGTGTTGGGTTATTGTCGTACGTGACTCCGACAAGATCCCCTCATTCTGTCCTTACTTCCGCGATTCCCAGCACAATTGTCCCCATATATCAAAGTGAAATCTCTCCTCCGAATCATGTGAGTACACATCTTGCACTCCTCAAACAAACGTTTTCATTCTCCTTCCAGAGAGGCGCTCTTGCCTGCATGGAGTTCACTGGCAATATCGCCGGTTACGCTGCTTCGGTCGTAAGCTTGTCTTGTCAATAATCTCTTTCTGTTGATCTCATCTCTCTCAGTGGACTGACTATTTTTGTTCGTTTCTCGACTCTCATCTTTCTTGGCGGATACCCCTCTTTATCCAATGTGTCATTGGAACCATCCTTTCAGTTGGTAGTCTACTCATGCCCGAGAGTCCACGGTACGAGAACGCCGTGCGCATGATTTACAACGCACTGACGCCATGTATCAGCTGGTTGATCGATACTGACCAAGATGAAGCTGGGATGCGTGTTATTGTAGATCTGCATGGTGGAGATCCCAACGACATTCTTGCACAGGCAGAATTTCGGGAAATTAAAGAGAAAGTTGTTTCTGAAGTGAGTGTTTTGTCGATTCTCTCTTTACATCACAATGTAATTTCTCGTTCAGCGTGAACTAGGCGAAGGCCGTGGGTATTCCATCATGTGGAGAAAATACAAACGCCGTGTCTTGCTGGCAATGTCGTCTCAAGCTTTTGCTCAATTGGTGTGTAATGTACGCTTGTGTCTTTAATCTGATGTTCTCATAATCTGCAAGAATGGCATCAATGGTGGGTTGTCGCGTTGTCGCTTCGTCTCTTTCTAATACAGAGCAACAACCGTCCATAGTAATTTCCTATTATGCACGTGAGTTCTTGAACGTTGTCTCCGAAGTTCGTACTGAACCTGCGAGCTAGCCTCGGTCTTTGAAGGTGCGGTTAATTTATTTGCACGTAGGGCAAGGCCTAACAAAAAATTTTTAGAGGCCGGATGGCTCGGGCGTGATGCCGTTCTCATGACAGGTATCAACGCCATCATTTACCTTCTTAGCACTATTCCGCCGTATGTCTTTCGCACATGGCATTCTTACTACTTCGCTTACATCTCGGTTCAAGCTGGTACTTGGTAGATCGCTGGGGTCGTCGGCTAATCCTCCTCTCAGGCGCTGTTATAGTACGTACCCTTCGTTACCTTGACCTGTAAGATCTGTTTAATTCACGTACTCAGATGGGCATAGCTCTTGGTCTGACGGGATGGTGGATGTACATCGACGTTCCTGCGACTCCCCAGGCAGTTGTTGTCTGCGTGATCATATTCAATGCTGCGTTTGGTTACAGGTATGCATTTTGCGACACGATCTGCACCCGGCTCATCTCTTTGAAGCTGGGGACCAATCCCGTGGCTATATCCCCCCGAGGTTAGTTGAGACGACTTGCTGGTCGGGACGTTGATTGATAGCTTTTAGATTATGCCCTTGACTTTCCGGTCCAAAGGCGTCTCAATCTCGACCGCAACAAACTGGTCGGTACTTCACAATTGTACGCACCTTGACTATTGATTTTCCAATCCAGGGCGTTCAACTTTATCGTCGGAGAGACAACCCCTTACTTGCAGGAAGTCATTACGTGGAGGTTATATCCTATGCACGGTTTTTATTGCGCATGCAGCTTTGTGCTCGTGTATTTCTGTCGGTCCACGTGTTTTCTTTCTGAGGCGTTTTCGCTGACGTTGTTGTAGTGTATCCCGAAACTATGGGTGTACCTTTGGAAGAGATGGATGTTGTATTTGGCGAAGGTAAACCCTTCTCCTAAGGCCAGCTGGAGCAAGGTTTGACACGTTTTTCAGAGGAAAGGCTTGACTACGAGTCCGAGCGCGCTTCCCTTATGTCGGGTGCTAATTCCGATCGCTTGTCGATTGGCTCTGGTCGACGGCCGAAAGTGAATAACCCTACAGAGAGAGGATGGGTCAGTCGTCTCCTTTACCGTGACGACAGGACCACGTATCGTCCCATCGGGGATGGCGAGGAATAGGAACTCGCGAGGATGGATGGTGAGCAGGCAGAGGAGGAAGAATTACGTTCGATGCAGCAGACATCAAAGAGCACGGACGCGACTGGTGAAGATGCTGCGTGAATTGTTCTTTGTGACCTCCACGTCGTGCGCTGTCATTTCGCAATACCAAGGTTTGACTACGCCAGCAGTAGGGACAAGTATGCTTCCTCCTTACCGTCCCTTGGTATTCCACTTTCCATCCTCACGCTTGACTACGCTACAGAATCCTCTTTCCTCTGAATGCTTCTGTAGATCAAGATAATGTACAATTATTGTCATTTTCAATATCATCACGTGGAGCTCGATGACCTTACTCTTGTACCATTCGCGACGTTTGTGTGCGAAAACGAATCTTGCACGTTACTCGACCCAACTCGAAGTAGCACGCGATGGCAAGACTCGTGTTCCTTCTCTCGAACCCAGCAAAGATTCTTTCGAGGCTGCTGGGATTCGACCTCTGGTAGCCGCGTCGTTGCGCGCTGCTTTTCCGAACGTTCAAAAACCAACTGCCATGCAGAAAAAGCTGATACGTGCTATGACCCAAAATCGAGATATCCTACTACAAGACGATACTGGAACTGGAAAGTGTGTTGGTTGGTCCCAAAAGACGCGTTCGAGGAGGTTGATCACCATTTCCTAGGTCTTTTGCAGCAGTGGTAGCCATGCTAAGCAAATTCTCTGTACGAAAAGCGAGCTCAGTCATGGATGAAGATAACGATGGTCTTGGCAAGGCACCCAGCTGCTTGTTACTTGTGCCGCATCGAGACCTTGCGTATCAATACCTACATTGGATCCACCACATGACCCTCCATATTGGAGACACAGCGTCCCCGTTGGCGTCATGTGCGCAGGTTCTCGTTCGACACGCAAACAAGTCGACATTGCGAGGTTTACCTGTTCGCATGCAAGAGGCTATCCGATGCCCGTCATCCGAGCAGGATTTATTAATCTACAACCCTCCCCAGATCCTCATCGCTACACCCAATACAGCACTGGAAGTCATCGAGCACCAGGCTAGGTGGTTTCAACTAGCTATGCTTTCTACAGTCGTGGTGGACGAGGTGGACGCGTTTCTGGGCGTCCCTATGAGTAAACCGTCGAAAGGTCGCGAAAGAGCGTCTGGAAAGAAGTTAGGGAAGCATGTTCCCGATCTCGTCCGGATCTTGGATAAACTCTACCTGCCATCGAGCAACAAAGAGTCAGTGGATCGGCGACTACATCGCGTCACGGACAAATCAATCGAACACGCCGATGCTGCTCCGGTTCACAAGCCACAGTTGGTGATGATCAGTGCTACGCTGCGCAGCAGGTTGCAAAGTGCATTGTTCAACACCTTCGGGTGGGTACGTCGCGGGGGGGTATTGAAATTGGTGAGAAAACGCTCCTCGGCTCTACCGTGCCACAGATTAGGTCGGAGTGCAATACATCACGTCCTCGTGGTATCCAAGACGGGTGGTATCAAGAACATTATCGGTGCTCTTCCATCACAACCGGGTGTGAGCGATGTCAGGCTGGACAAAAATGACGAGAATGAAGAAGAGGGGGTTTTCTACGACGACGACGACGACCCAAAACTTGGGGACGAAGCGGACAAAGGTAGAGAAGATAATGTTTTGTTGTTTATCGAAGGCTTATCATCTCGCAGAACTTGTACATGCACCTTTGGGGGTTGATCCAGGGGCGTTGGATGCGGTTGCTGCTGTGTTTGCTCTCGACGTACCCCGTGCCGCACTTTTGGTGTTACCAGCGACTGCAGGCGTGCGGAAAATTATTTTTGAGCTGCGACAGCTGGGTGTCAATGCACATCCGCTTGATCTAGTGGACAACGGAGCGAGTCGGAGACAAATTCTATCGGGAAAGGATGATGTTGTTTCAGAGGAGAATCCGGTGTTGATCGTCGCCACACTCGCTACGGTGCGAGGAATTGATCTTCCGGAACTATCGCACGTCTTCATGCTTGGAGTGCCCGAAGGACGGTCGGGAGATGCGTATCTGCACGTTGCAGGACGGGTTGGGCGATTTGGGCGACAAGGCAAGGTGATCACTGTCGTGGAAGAGCGCAAGGAAGAGCGAGTCGGGGACAAGGTGGTCGTGACGGATTACGAGCGGAAGATGGCGCTTCTGCTTTCACGGATTGGTGTGCAAGCGAGGCGGCTGGAACACTTTGATTGAATAGAGCGATTTAATTGTTGATTACTTATGTACATACTTGGTGATGAAACTCGGCGTGCCTGCGGAGGTCAAGGAAACGAGATGAACTGGGAGAAGGATACCGCATGTCTTGATCGGCAACTTCAGCCAACCAGGACAAAGTCGTCGTCGTCGTCGACCGTCGACCGTCGGTGAGCTTTCTTGTTTCCAGTTCGTCCAGAATCACACGCACACACGGAGGCTGACTTGCCGTGGTCTGCGTCTACCTCACCCCTCCCTGGCCGGGCCTCTTTCAGCTTGTTTCCCTCTCTCAACGATGAGACAGTTCCTCTATCTTCTCTTCTCGTCCCTCCTTCTTTTGCACGTCGTCGCCCAGTCCTCCTCCCAAAACTCGTCCACCTCGACACCGACTCAGACTCAGACTCAGTCCCACCCCGCAAATCTCACAACCTTTCTTGCTACCAGTTCTTATACTACCACCTCGGTCAGCTTTTCTGGCAGCCAACCGATCCCGTTCACTACCGTCGTTCCTACCGTCTACAATGTCACTAGCACACTCCCAACACCCACTGCTTCCACCTCTACCACCCCTTCCCCGTCCCCAACCCCCATCGTCCTCGCTACCGAGATCACTCCCGCTTTCGGCGTTTTGGGTGCCATCCTCATCTTGACTGGTCTACCAAGTGCGTTCTGGGGTCATAAGAATAGATGGTCTGCTCTCTCCTCTGCTCCATGCGTCCGTTCCCTCAACTTCCCTCTTTCAGGACGTCCTTCTTCCTCATCGGCTTTTATACCCTCTCCCTCGTTTGCTTTGTTCTCATTGTCAAGTTCGGCATCCTCCCTGCAGTAAACCCCCCGAGTAAAACGCTCCAAGGCATGTTCGTGCTGGCCTCTTCAGTAGCAGGCATAATGGGTGGTGCCTTTACAATATTCTTCTGGAAAGCCACCAAATACTTCATCGGGGCCTGGGGAGGGTTTGCCTTTGGCTTGTGGATCCAGTGTTTCAGAAACGGTGGCCTCATCCCCTCCGTTGGACTGCGCTGGATACTTTACATCGGTATGTCCTTGAATACATCTCTGTTCTCCACCTAACTCCTTTCCCAGCCTGTGGGGTCGTGGCATTTGTCCTTTGCACGATACCAAAGCTTCATTGGCACATGTTGCTACTAGCAACCGCCTTCGTTGGATCTTCGGCTTTCATGCTCGGCGTTGATTGCTATACCACTGCCGGCCTCAAGGAAGTACGTAATGCTTCCTGCATAGCCCTTTTTCGCTCCGTGCTCATATATCTCGCCAGTTCTATGTCTGGAACTTGGGATTCAGCAGCTTGTTCCCAAAATATACCAGCAAGCATATTGCGTTTCCTGTCTCGCAGACCATGGAGATCGAACTTGGTTTGATTGGCGCGGTCGCTCTTATGGGAGGTGCCGTCCAATTGCGTATCCTTCGTGTTCTCCAGCGCAAGCTGAAGGAGATCGCCGAGGAACAAAGGCGCAGAGATGAAGAAGCCGAGCTGAACATGTCTGATCGATTTGCAGAGCTCGCGAAAGAGAAAGATGAATGGGAAAATGACCACCCATCACTCGGCATGCATGCTCGGTCAGGCAGCGGATACTCGGGGACTCCTCTGATGAAAGAGTTCCCGACATCTGGATCTAATGAAGGCCGCTCGTCTACTTTTACTCTCGTTGGCGGTCGTGCTCGACATACCTCTGGCGTGTCCGACTTCATGGCAGCGCCAATGCCCGAGGACGAACTCAAGCGTACCGCGAGAAGTTCCCAAGCCCCAGGAGCTCTCCTTCCCAATCTAGACCTCGGAATTGGAATACAAGATGACGTCCCAGCGGGTTTCATCGCTGATACAGAGCCGGAGCTCGGAAAAGAAGCCAGGGAAGCCCAAAGGGCCAAAATTTCCGCCGAGCTGAGCGAACTTGCACGCAAGGAGGAACTCCTTGCAGAAATCCAGACCATCAGGCGTTCCATTGACGCCCTGCGATCAGAAACACCGGGCGTAGACTCGGACGATTCGCGCTCACGCAAGGTCTCGCTCACTTCACGTCGCACTCTCAGTTACGACCTCGACAATGTTATTGCCCCTCGGCCTCACACACGGCCTCCTAGACAACCTGATCCGCGTGGCCGTGCACTATCTATGGAATTGTCAAAGCTCGTTGATGCACCTCCACTCGGCGCTTCCATAAGCCGTCCCACGAGTGTGCCTTTGCCAAAAGATGATGATTGGGACGCTTACGTACGTGACCGCAAGCTCCTTCAGCCACCGTCTGGTGTGACTGCACCCATTCCAACCACGCCTGTCTCTGCCACCATGCCCAACGCCCAACGCCTTCCTATACCTCAGGCAGTGACTGAAGCCCTCGTTCAGCGCAAGCATCGCGAGAGCATGCTCGAGGTCAGCGGTAACGACAGTACTCCCAGGGAGACGTCGGACGAAGATATACCCATCGCCGCTACACTTGCTGGTGTAGCAAAGGTGCAGATGAAGAAGTCACACAGCCATACTACCAGTAACATACCCGCTGTGCTGCTGCAACCACCGGGTCATGCACCTGTGTTCGAGCAGCCTCCACCCAATACCACCCCCCAGATCCTCACCCGTGGCCGACCTTTGAAGAGCTTCCCCGAGCCGAACCCAAACATTCCAATTGTGTTACCTCCCACGCGGCCCACCAAAGCAGCTGTTCAAGAGACGTCTTCGAACGTGCCTTTTATCCTGCCGCGTGGCAATGTTGTCGCTCCGGTTCCTCAGAAGGCTGAGCCACAACGTGTTGCGACATTCGAGGAACTCGAAGAACGCCACAGACAAAAGATGCGGGTGCTGCAGAATCCGATTACTCAGGCAGAGAAGGAATCTGCGGACCTGGCTGCGGCTAAAAACCGCTGGGAGCGATCTATGGCCATTGAGCGGGAGGTGGTGAGCAGACGCCAGGCGGAGAAAGTGGCAGAACGCGAGCGGGAGGAGAAAACGAAGCGCAAGTCGGACGATGGGACGGGGAAACGAGGTTCGACAATGGAGGGAGGTAGAAGCCACAGCACCAATGCGTTGAGCGCACAGAAGGTCGCTGCGATCGGTGGTGGACCCAACGCCCCGAGTTCGTCGAAGCGGCAGTCGATGCTGAGAGTTGAGGACTGGCAACGACACCAGCATGACATTGAGCTAGGCATCCGTCCCGATCTCAGGGGATCTAAACGGGAGTCTCGGACGGTTGCTAACGCGACTGTGCCATTCCCTGGACAGAGTCGAGCGAGCGACGGGCGAAGGATGTCGCGTGACCCTCCGAGCTAGAGCGGAAAAAATGATTACGAGTTGGACGACTGCTTCTTGATGCCATGCGTGGACTTTTTCTCTTTTTCTTTTTTCTTTTTTTGACCTGATTGTAACGGACTTTTTATACAAACACCCTCTATTGGAATACTAGTATCGTATTTTTTTTTTAGCACAAACGTCGGGACCCGAGAGAAGCGTGAGAGTTTGATTGTGGCAGTGTGGGATAATTGTGGCTGAATTCCCACGAGAACTGGACGTTTGTTTGTCATACAACGAACTCTCAGGCTTTTCTTGTTTTTTTCCCACCTCCCGTTGTCGATTCCCACAGCTGGCAGCCAACATCGTTAATCCCTGGCGGGAAACTGTTATGAGGACATTCCATCCTTTCTCTTCCCCACACGTCTCAATGCCCGACGCCGCTCACCTCGACGCACATCTCCACCAGACTGCGTCAAAGAGCTCGTCTCCACGTCCCCCATCCCCGTCCCAACCGTCCCTCGACATCCTCGTAGACACAACTTCTCCTCCCGCTGAACACATTCCCCAACAGCTCCCATCCCTAAAATCCCAAACCCCCTCCGCTAACAATGGCGTCGTCACCCATTCTCATCCCGCCGTGACCGCCGCACCTCCGTCCGTCCTTTCTAATCCCGATCCAAGCGCGTCCCTTCAGTCAATCCTTGCCGCCAGCCGTAAAGACCAGTTACCACCAGAAACGGCCCTCCATCACTGGGCCATTCCTCCCCCTCCTCCCCAGCTCTCAGCTTCGCATCACGTCGCCTTACTTCCACAAGTAAGTCTATCCATTCCCGAGCGCTTAAACGCGTCATTGTTCACCCTCCTTCCGCGATAAGCCCTCCGGCGGTAAGAACAGTAAGCGCAAGCTCGACGAAGGGGAACAGGACGATCCCCATCCCAAAATTCGTCGCACCGTTCGCGATCATGTTTCACAGGACCCCGCGCGCGTCATACCAATGACCACAGTCATGTGTCTCCATGCTGCAGTTGCCCAAAAATCATACGGAAGCGAAAAGCGCTTCCTCTGTCCCCCTCCTATCGTTCATATTCAAGGTCCAGTATGGCAGATGCGCTCCCAGCAGCTTTCAATGGCTGTCGTTTCTGAGCAAGGAGAGCGCTCCTTTGATCAGAAGACTTCCCTGGACAATAACATGACTGGCAGCTTCAAGTTTCTCCACGTCACTGGTACCGCCAAGGCCAAGAGCTTCACTCTGTCTCTCGACATCATGGATCCCCCTTCGGCTACGGGTGAGGGCGGCGATAATACTGGTGGCCGTATTTGGGCGTCGTTTGATTCAGCTCCTGTAACAATTATATCTAAACCCTCAAAGAAGACAGCCAAGACGCGTAACATCTCGTCGTGCATCCTGGCTGGAGGTCCAGTTTCCCTTTTCAACCGTATCAACTCACAAACGGTTCGCACCAAATACATGACCATTGACTCTGCCCAATTGTGTGCTAGCAACGTCAGTTGGTCAGCTTTCAATGTAAACGTAGTCCGCCGCCCAGAGGATGCTCCGCCAGTCCACGGTACGTTTTCACGTGACCTGAAAGTAGCATGTGCGAATACTCACGTTCACAATTCTTCAGGCGGCCATCAGGCCGTGACGTACGGATGTGAGGTGGTGTTATCGGATACGCTATCTAATATCGCGACTTCACCCCTTATCATTCGCAAAGTAGACAAAGGTCGAGTGTCCCCAGAAGATGGCGGCCCCGTCAGTCAGATGCAAAAAATAGCATTACAACGAGTCAATGCCGATGGCTCCAGACATTACTTGTCTGCCGCCGGCCCCGTCCCTGGCCCACCGGGGGTTACCCCATCTACTCCTGGAGTGTCATCACAAGGTGGAACACATCCCCTCATCTTCTCCACACCTCGTGTCAGAGAAGAAATGAAAGATGGCGTTCGAGTGCTGTCTGACGAAGTTGATGATTATCTGTGTTGGACAATCGTCGGCATCTGTACGTGTCTCGTGTTTCATCGATCGTTTGATTTGCTGACCATTGCTATTCATAGCCAAGTTCCAATACACCTTCTTCGATGCGTTTGGTCAGAACAATTCGATACCCGAACTTCCCATCACACCATTCCCGACACTCTTTACGGCTCCGAACTACCGCCCAGCCAATAACACATTGGAACTGACCGTCTCCAACTTCTTTTATGAAGATCCAAAGACGCGTACACAGCAGCCACTCACAGTCTATCTTGGGAACGTTGGTCCTCTCCGTGCACGTTGTTTTCCGCCGCACACACCAGGACCACTCACGAATATTTCTTATGGCGGTGGAATCCCGGGGCCTTCTTCTGAACTGACACCAAACGACGGAGCGGTGTCAGGTGTTTCCTCGAATGTTCCCACGGGGAGATACTCTTCATTGCACACACTTGTGACTGTGGAGATGCCTTCACTCAGTGAAATCATTAAAGCACTCCAGGAGGACGTCATTCACCCTAATGTCTTGACCAACGAGGGTCCGACATCAGGACCGCACGCGGCACCATCTTGTGGTGAAAACGCGACCCAGATTGATGGATCAAGCGGTGGGGGACCCCAAACCGCCAACAACTCGCCGCAGTCATCGATTGCTGGTAGAACGCTACCCATTTTGTTTATCAGGGCCTCAGATGGTGTTGGCTACCATTCTGGAAGAACGATTGCCTGCGAGAATGTATTCCAGTCCATGGATCTCAGTGGGATGGCTCCCGGCCACGTTCTCACCCCTCCTGGTGGACCAACCGCGGACCCAGGTTGGCTTGCTGCTGCTCAGGCAGCGGCCAGTGCGGACGGAGGATTACACGGGTGGACACTGAGGGTATTGTGACATTTATCATGGCCCTTTTGTTGTTGTTCTTTTGCTTGTTTTCCGCTATATACGTTGTGCTTGGCTCCCACTTCAGCTCTGTTGTTTTTATGCCGGGATGATGGTCTAGCTTGTAAGCATGCGGGACCGTTCAAAGACAGATGGATATACATCGTAATGTTATCGCACTTATTCACTGACACGTTCGTCGTCGGGGAACCCGATTGTCAGGGCGACCGCATTCTGCGCCCGCCCTTACATAACGTACAGCACCAAGGTACGGTTGGACGATCAAAAGATACGGAAGTCGATCGATAAGATCGGCCTGGTCTCTTTCTTCTCTACCATCACACAAGTGCTGAACGTCGACGTCCCTTTACAGACCAACAATGTTCACCTACGATGGCATCCGCTCTCAACTCGAATGGAACTCTACCCTGAGCCCCTCAAAGGCCATTCACCCAACTGCTGAAACCAAGTACCTTCGCAAGGTACGTCGCCATCATGGGTCTGTCGCCCGACTCAGCACTCACACATCGTCTAGACCGCCATCATCGCGACGATTGGTGCGAATTCGGACCCCCCATGATCGTCCGCTCGACATTCTCACATCATATTCCTGCAGGACCAAACACAAACACCGTTGAAAAGCTTGCCGCATTGAGACGGGCGGGCGTCAACATTGGTCGGTCCCTTTCTCATTAAATGCTATCGTTCATGTCGTGACGAACCTCAGTTCGCATGAACTTTTCCCATGGCTCGTACGACTATCACCAGAGTGTCATCGACAACACCAGAAAGATGCTCGCCGGTGAGCCACTTTCTCTCTTCGAGACTCTGCACCAGAGGTTGAGACACGCCTGCAGCCGAGCCCGGTCGTCCTGTTGCGATCGCTTTGGATACTGTATGTGCCCAAGGCCCTCGATTAAAGGATCGAGCTCATCATACCCCAGAAAGGTCCCGAGATTCGTACCGGTTTGATGAAGGACGGGAAAGATGTATGCATATATGCAGGTCTCTGTCGACCAGATGGCTCACGCTTGCTCTAGATCCCGATAAAGGCAGGACATGAGTTCACAATTACCACAGACGACAGGTACAACGAATCTTGCGATAGCGAGTGTCTCTGGCTTGACTATGTCAGTACCTTCCGTTGACCAAGACGCCTCGTTATCCACAATACTCCTTGTCGTCACAGAAAAATCTTCCAAAGGTTACTGCACCAGGAAAGCTCATTTACGTCGACGACGGTGATTCCCTCAGTTCTATTCGTGAAGCATATGCTCACCTACGTCTAGGTATTCTATCTCTCCTTGTTTTGTCCATTGACGGTGGCAACGTTCGTGTTCGCACCCTGAACAATGGCACTCTGTCTTCTCGTAAGGGCGTCAACCTCCCCAAGACGGATGTAGATCTCCCGGCACTCTCTGAAAAGGATAAAAAAGACCTTCAGTTTGGCGTCAAGAACGGCGTCGACATGATTTTTGCCTCCTTCATTCGCCGTGCTCAGGACGTCAAAGATATTCGTCAAGTCCTTGGTCCCGACGGCGCTAGCATCAAAATCATCGTCAAGATCGAAAATGAACAAGGAGTAGAAAACTTTGATGAAATCCTGCGGGAATGTGATGGAGTGATGGTTGCTCGCGGTGACCTTGGGATCGAGATTCCCGCAAGCCAGGTCTTCCTGGCTCAAAAGATGATGATTGCGAAATGCAACATTGTTGGAAAGCCTGTGATTGTCGCTACGCAGATGCTTGAGGTGAAGCCCGGATTGTTTCTCCGCTTTGATTGAGAACTGATTTGATTTTTTTCAGTCCATGACAGTGAGCAAGAATGTCCTTTTTTTGGTTTCCATTCTTTGAAGATGATTTAGTACAACCCGAGGCCTACGCGTGCCGAAGTCAGCGATGTGGCCAACGCTGTGCTCGATGGTGCTGATTGTGTCATGTTGTCAGGAGAGACTGCGAAAGGAAGCTATCCCGTGGAATCTGGTAGGTGTTCTGCACGACCTTGTTCAAAGCGGTCGTCTGAAATGGTCCAAGTTCTCATGATGGCCGAGACGTGCCTCCTTGCTGAAGCCGCCATTTGCTACCCCCCGCTGTACGATGAACTGAAGGCAATCCAACCTCGGCCCACCGAGACCGTGGAAACCATAGCGATTGCCGCGGTTGCTGCAGCTTCGGAGCAGAATGCTAGTGCTATTATTGTGCTATCCACCAGCGGTAACACTGCTCGCTTGGTGTCCAAGTACCGGCCCCTGATCCCGATCATCACCGGTATGCTGTCTGAGATGACGTCGTTGTATTGATGTGACATGCGACCGTCTAGTGACCCGCAACGAGCAGACTGCCCGTCAGATTCACTTGCACCGTGGATGTTACCCATTCTGGTACCCCGAGCCACGCGGTATTCCCGAGAGTCAATGGCAGAAAGACGTGAGTTGCCGGTCTGAGTGATGTTTGAGCGCATCCTGAGAGTGCTTTCCGTTCAGGTTGACAATCGCATTCGTTTTGGGTTGAAGAATGCTCTTGAATTGAACATCATCAAGACTGGCACGACTATCATCGCCGTCCAAGGATGGAAGGGAGGTCTCGGGCATACCAACACCCTTCGGATTCTGTCCGTCCCGACTGACGTTGCTGATCTTGAGTTGCAGCCACTTGGAGCACGTTGAGTTGGCGTAGATTGTTTCCGGCAACGTAGAAATTCCCCGCTGTTCCCCTGGGATGTACGTACTAGGTAGTAAACTGAGTCGATCCGTCTAAACAATGGTGGGATACAGAATAGCTCGAGTTCCCATCACACCTTGTCCCGTCCTTGCCATGAACATTCACATCCTCTCATATGCCAGGCTCATCTAGCTACATGTCGGTCCTCAGGCGCGGCCGGTTCCCCCAACATACTGATTCATCTGCCGTCCAAGAGAAGATACCCGCCCATAGATTGCACGGACTGATCCCTCTCCCTGCCTCTGCACTTGGCGCAAAACCACGCCGTGTCCGCGTTAGGGTAGTAAGCTCCACACGCGTACTACAATCTACATCATCTTGGCTTGGCTGCAAGGGAATTTTCCTTCGCTGTTGTGCTTTCCTCGGGGGGCTCTTCGCCGTCTGTGTGGTTCTCGTACTTTGGGGCACAGAGGATACCAACTGGACCCCGACTTTCCGGGATTCGACTCTAGTGTTCAGCAGAGATGAACTGCAAAGAATTTGGCGGTGGGAGATAGATAGCGGCCATTATCCGAGTAGTGCAAAGAGTGAGATACTATTTTACATTGCTTGCGTGGCTTGCATATTCACCTTGCCCCAGTACCCGAACAGATAGGATTCACTACCCCCATTTTTAATCCTGCCTTGCCTCCCGCCAAGGCACACACGCTCGTTTCCTCGTTTACTCCTCCTCATGGGCCCGTAGTTACCACAACCCGAGGTATCGGTCCTCAAAGAACATATTATATAATACGAAATCTTTCCCAAGATCTTGATCCTGTCGCATACCCGCCTAGACCAATCCCCGGGAGTATCGCGGATTTCGATGTAATCCTAGATCACTGTAGTTTTGTGGGTGGGAAGGTGAGCCGTGGTTTTCTTTTCTTCCGGCGAAACCTGAAGACAGCCAGTTTGTCCGTGATTGTCTCGAATTTCTGCGAAGCGGGGCTGGCCTGGATAACGGGCGGCGGGTACGACGAGGAAATCTGGACAAGGTCAAGTATATTTACACGGAGGAAGGATCTAACGCAACAAATTTACATTTCCAGCAAACTACTCCTCTTGCACCCGCCGCACACCAAATCGGACGGCATGGCCGTAATGCAGGCTTACAGAAGAAAAGAGGTTTATCATGGGAGTCCCCCTTGAGCCTTCCGCCACCACAGGGCCATCTCTTAGATGCCAACCCTGTGACACCATGCGGTTCCCAGAATCCACGTCTTTTTCACATGTATTGGGCTGGTCCATTCGATGACAAGCCATATACGTCTCTTCTCTCGTTTCTTTTCACTCAAAATGTTGGACTCCAACTCAAGAACAGTGGTGGCTTGGCATGTCGCCCCCAGCTTTGGATCTGGGTTAACCCTTACCCAGCGGCTGCTACCCCCACGGCTTCGGCGCTGACAGACATGTATCAGTCCCTGAAAACGAATCCTTGGGCAGCCCCCTTCTTACATCCGCGTTTCAAAGACGTCGTCAAGTTCAAGCTTTGGAATACGACCGAACAACTTGACAATATCCCGGAGCTTCGGGATGAATGGCGCTCAATGAATACTCTCTTTAACTCTGGCGGCGTGTCTGTCAGCATTCCGAGACCCAACTCTGCGTCGTCCAACGATGGCATAGCCAATCGGCTGGGCTCGAAATCGGAAGCATCATATGATAGACTCTCCGTGATCCTGTCCGACATGGCTCGATTTATCGTTACCCATCGCTTTGGTGGTATCTATATTGACGCGGACACGTTACTCCTCCGCGACTGGGAAGAGATGTGGGGTTGGAAAGGGGCGTTTGCGTATCGCTGGTCTTATCACGATTTTTACAACACAGCGGTGCTCCACCTCAACAAGGGTTCCGCCCTTGGGTCGTTTCTTTTCCGGACTGCTTTGAAGAACGGATTCGATTTCCACCCGAGCTCTGTCACTCGCTACTTGAAGGATGCACATCTATTTCCTCTGTTTACTCAACTGCCCGACGCACTTTTTGACCCCGCTTGGCTCAATACTGAGGGGTTGCAGCATGAACGACCACCTCATCCCTTTTTTACCACGTGAGTCTTTTTTTTCCTACAAAGGCGGAGCTTGTTAACAACCACTCGGGTTAGATTTTCCGATTTTTTCAGCACACCCTCGCGTCAGGGTGCTGCCCCTCTAGCGACTGGGCTTGATGGGTTCTTCAAGGGCGCGTTTTCATATCATTTCCACAATTCATGGTGTGTTACACGTCGTGACTTTACGCCCGCTCACGCATTTAACAATAAATAGGTGGCGGCCATTCGATCCGGCACGGCACTGGCCCGATCTCGGGCCACGGTTTGCCGAGGGTGAACGTGCTGCCAGAGCAGCGGCGTACCCCGACGCTGATCCGGACGAATGGGTGGAGGACGACAAGGTCGATCTGGACTGGGCTACGGTGCTGAAGCGGACGTTTGAGTCGTACGTTCGTGGTGAGCGCCCGAACATGTATGGGGAGTGGTTGCGGTGGTAGTAACGATTGCTGCGGAATGTACAAGAGAGGAAATGTTTTCGCGCGGACAATAATTTCAGTGAAAATCGAACGCGAGCTCAGTGAATTGCTTCAATTCATGACATCTCTCAACTATTTTTCGATACCGCAACGTGTCGCAAATGGCTATCAAGACAAGCAACGTATGACCAACGGTCTACCAACTTACTCCTCCGCCGTCCAGGAGAAGATGCACAGACACTCTCGCTCCTTGTCCTGGACCCTCCCCGTCTCCGTCCCGATCCCTGGCGTACGCACTCGTAGGCTCCGTCTCTTCGTGCCAAACCCTGTTCGCATACAACACCTCGGCCTCTCGCGTGTTGCCAGGCGACGAGCCCCCCTCGTCGTTTTCCTCATCGTGATCGCCTCGGTCTGCACATTCTTCTCCTTTGCCCGCAGGTTTGGCCCCGAGGAGAAACAATGGACACCCAACTTTGGAGAGTCCTCCACTCTCGTCTTTGGGAGAGAAGACTTGCAGCGAATCTGGAAGTGGGAGATTGCTAGCGGCCACTACCCCAGTAAAAGAGAGAGTAAGTCGTCATAATACCCTCGCAATCCTCCGCATCTTTTTTACACTCGTCGTCAGTTCCAGAGCAAGTCGGGTTGACAGTCCCACCTCTAAATCCTGCTCTTCCTCCTCGAAAAGTCCCGACAATCCCTTCTCGATTCAGGCCGCCGCCCGGTCCAGTGGCCACGACAACACGAGGGGATGGTCCTCGCCGCGTCTACCTTGACATCCACAGTCAGCCACCAAACGTCGCTTACCCTCCACGTCCCGTTCCCGGCTCTGTTGCTGACCTAGACATCATCATGGAGCAGTGCGATTTTTCTCAGAACAAGGTTAATTATAGTATTTGATGATATACCTGTGTTATGCTCATCCTCGTGCACCCAGTATGTTCGTGATTGCCTTGAAGTCCTTCGCCTCGGCGCTGGTCTAGACAACGGTAATCACCTACGGAGAGGCAAGATGGACGAGTGGAAATACATCTACATGGAGCAGGACCGCGAGAACTTCACTGAACCCACACAAATCTCGTTGGCAAACGTCATCGCTCCACGTGTCATGGAGTCGGCTGTCATCCAGGATCCAAACGCTGGGCTAACCAAAAAGCGTGGTGTTGAATGGGAGTCTCCTTTATCTCTCCGCCCAACGCTCCAACACACCCCCTACTCCAGTCTCCCATCGCCTTGCGACCCTGAAAATCCCCGTCTTTTCCATATGTTCTGGACTGGCCCTTTTACCGACAAGCCGTACCTCGCCCTCTTATCCTTTCTATTCACGCAGAACCTCGGACTTCAGCTGAAAGAGGATCCTGAATTCACCGTTTGCCGGCCAGAGTTCTGGTTGTGGATCAATCCTGGCCCCGCAGCCTCTGTCCCCAATCCTTCGGCCCTTACTGACATGTATGAGCAACTGAAGACAAATCCTTGGGCAGCTCCCTTTTTGCACCCCAGGTTCAAGGATGTTATCAAGTTCAAGCTCTGGAACACTACCGACCAACTTGATGGCATTCCTGAACTCAAAGACGAATGGCGAGAGCTTAGGGAAACCTTGTTCAACTCCGGTGGCCATATCATCAACGTTCCTGCCGAGCGATCCAAGAGTGCCGAGGCTTCTTCGACGGTTGAGTCAGATAATAGCACCGATACGGCTGCAACCCCCAAACCGTCTTCCACTAGTAACGATGAAGATGACATGCTCAATCGCACAGGTTCCAAATCGTCGTCATCATATGATCGTCTCTCCGTTATCTTGTCTGACATGGCTCGATTTGTACTATGCCACAGGTTTGGTGGCATATACCTTGATGCGGACACCATCTTCCTACGGGACTGGGAAGAGCTTTGGGGCTGGAAGGGTGCTTTTGCATATCGGTGGTCACGTCTGGAGAAGTACAACACTGCGGTACTGCGCATGAACAAGAACTCGGCTCTTGGATCGTTCCTCTTCCGCACAGCGCTCAAAAATGGCTTGGACTTCCACCCGATGACAGTTTCCCGATATACAAAGGACGCTCACTTGGAAGGTCTCCTCCTACGCCTTCCAGATGCTCTTTTTGACTCCGCGTGGCTTAATACGGAAGCTTTCCAGCGCGAACGTCCCCCTCAACCATATTTTACCGAGTGAGCACTGATGTACCGACTGAAAATTGGCATTGCTGATCGAGATTTAAAAGATTTGCCGACTTCTTCAACACGCCCACACAAAATAGTGCAGCACCACAAGCTTTGGGTATCGAGGGTTTCTTCCGCGGTGCATATTCTTACCACTTCCATAACTTTTGGTGAGCAACCACGTGATCTAACGTGGTTCCCTCTTGACTTTACATGTAACATCAGGTGGAAGCCATTTGACCCTTCGCGCAATTGGCCAGATCTTGGACCCAGGTTCTCTGCTGGCGAGAAGGCTGCACGCGCTGCCGCCATGCCCGACGTTGAGCCTGAAGAGTGGGTAGACAGGGTCGTCGACGATAAACGAGACCTTGACTGGGCAACTGTCCTCAAACGAACCTTTGAGGCGTACATTCGTGGCGAACGACCGAACATGTATGGAGAATGGCTCCAGTGGTGATGACTTATAGGGTCCCGCTGTCCGGCTCGCGACGTCCTTACCCAGTTGACAATCTACTATTCCGATATTCAACCCCACATTTTTCACGATCACGCATATCGTACATGCACACAAATTGCACTCGCCACTATTGTTGGATAGAATTCTCTGACCCCTTCCAATGTGAACTGTGACATCATATACCAGATTTCTGACGATCATCCTTTCCTTGTCGATACCAAATCGCACACTTTAATTCATTCTGGACGTGCTAGCTAGTTCATGCGAAATGAAAGGTCGCAGTATCGATCTAGCTGTAGGATTTGCATAGGACGATAACATATTCGATTTCTAATATCTTGTCGGATGCTGGTTGTAAGACTGAATCTGGTCTTGTGGAAGAAAAGGTTTGCAAGGTTTAGGGAGCTCTGTTCGCCTGGGCCGCCGCGACGGCCGCCTTGAGCTGTGTAATGACTTCCTCAGGACTGGAAGCACCAAAGATCGCAGTTCCAGCTACAATGACATTGCTCCCTGTGTATGCAACGACTTCAATCTCGGAGCCGATGAACAAAGCAAGGACATACCAGCCTCAGCACAAACACCAACCGTCTTCGGACCAACACCGCCATCAACTTCGATATCTTTGTCAGGGAATCGAGCACGAAGCTCGGCAACCTTTGGAACACAGCGTTCGATAAACTTTTGACCACCACGACCTAGTAAAAGGGTTTCGACAACAGGTATTATTCTCTGCCAGATGGGTAGCAACTTACCGGGATACACCGTCATGACCAATAGCATGTCGGCAATCTCACCGATTTCGTCTGTGATGGCTGTGGACGGTGTATCTGGCGAAATGGCAACGCCGGCTTTCATGTTGCAGTCATGGATAGCACGGATGAGAGATACGGCATCGGCTTTGGTGGGTTAGCGAAAACGCCGAATATGGGCAAGACGCAAACTGACAGGTTGCTTCGATGTGAAAGCAGTACAAGGACCCCCCTGCGCTAGCAATGTCGTTTACCCACTAAAGTCAAAAGTGTCACTGATATGCAGCTCAATATTGCATCATATGGATTACCTTTTCTGGCTGTGCCACCATCATATGGCAATCCATGAATATCCCGGGTACGCCCTTTGACACACACGACAGCACAGGTGCACCTGGTGTACAAGTCAGGATGGGAGGATCCACTGTAGTTCGACCACCGACCCATGGTTATGTTCGGCACGAAGTGGCTTGTGATGTGTGAGCACATGCAAAGATCTGACGCGACGAGCCATACCCATCCATGACATCTGTGGAAGTTGGTCAATCGCACGGCCACTGGAGGGCGGTTGGAATGCACTACCCATGTGGAGCCACTCTGCGCCCCCTTTGATCATCCTTTTGCACTCAGCAGTAAGTTGGCCAAAGTCGGAAGCAAGCACGGAAGGTGCGATGATTGGGCGAAGCATGGTGGGACGAAGAAGAGATATATCTCGGGAAGACTCAGGCTGTCGATCTACGACACCTGCCTATTTTGGCAGTGGGCAGCGTGCTTGACGACGGATCAATTGCAGTGTGTAGTACTGCTAGGAAACTGATGGTCACTGTTGGCACTGCTTCGAGCCCTCCACGATTTATAGTCGGGCCGCCGACATTCATGGCTCTTTGTCTGCGACCACCCCTTCGATTTCTAGACTTGACGTCTTTAATTTCTTACAATGATGCACGCCCTCACGTTCATTTCATCCGTCGTCTTTGTCCTGACTACGCTTAGCCATGCCGAGCCCATTCCGTTTGAACGCCGATGTGCGTAAAATAACTCTGTTCGGTATCTGTACTAACTCTGCAACTTCAGATGACGTCGGAAGCGCCATAGACTCGTACACATCCGAGGCGGGTTCTTATTACACTAAAGCAACCTCCCTTGGTATGTGTTCTTTCATTGTCGTGTCATGGTACTGAATCCCATTTGGCAGCCGCTTCTTGGTACAGTGTGGGAGTGAGTGCTGCCTCAGTGGGTCTTCAGGAAGGCCTCTCAGACGGTACGTTCTTAGCTTGAACGTTAACCTTGCTCAACATATGCTTCGCAGCTTCGACCTGGCTCCAGTCCCATGATGCAGTAGCCACGACTGGTCCTGTCATTGCGACTGTGACATGTGCGTACCTCTAAAGGCTTCCCGTTTTAACAAATAACAAAATCCATTATGCTCTGCAGCCGTTGCTGGTGCGGCAGAGAGTATAGTGAGCTCTGTTGGTGGTCCTGCCATCACTCTCGCACCAAGCGGTACCGGCGTCATTACTTCGTTTGGTGGTTCAAGATTCACTGTGATTGTCACCCCAACCACGTAAGCAACATGCTCGATCATCGAGAACAAGACTGAATCAAATTTCAGTACCGCAAATGCTGCTGAAAATATGCATTCGGTAACGCTAAAAGGTTCACCGGTGCTTGCGGCATTGGTAACCGTTGTTGGTGGGACTCTGCTGGGTGCATGGTTAATTTGTTAGGATATGTGAATCAACCACATTAAGCGCAATGTTAGTGAGGGACAAAGTATGTTAATGAGCAATTCTTTAATACCAACGGGACGCATTGTAACGTTTATAACATTCGCGTTGAAGCTATGCTGATTGCCGGTAAGCTACGACACGAGTGTGCTAGGCCAATTTACTCGTCCATCTTGTCCATATCTTTGTTGTACTGCGCAACGTTGAAGCTCTCAGTACAGACGGGGGCACGAAAACTTACTTTTGGACTGAAGAATAGAGAGTTGCTACCCCAAGGGAAAGGCTTGACCCTGCGGTTGAGGTAAGCATATGGTGGGGGTTGGGGAAGAGTGCCATTGTTTGCTTCTATCAAGGGATCTTCGTGAGCAGCGTGCTCCGACTCGACGTTGTACACCCATGCAAGTGTGACGAAAGCTGGAAAGGATGATGAGACGGATAGCGGAGATAATGGGTAGGCGGGGTCGTACTGGCAGGAAACGCGACGTAAAAGCTAGACGAAAGTGAGAAATGTGAAATGCATCAATAGTTGATCGCGTACCTTATTCTGCGCCAAAGGTCCGAGGTGTCTGCAGAGAACTGAGCGAATGGACTATTGAGAGGTGAGATACGCACGCTCGGCATGCTCACGGAGAGCATTGAGCTTGACAAAGTACTGCGAGTCGGCGGGTGCGTTGGTCGCGAGCGCGCGGACGAGGCGGGGAGCTGCACGAGAGGATCTTGCAAGGATGGACATGGTTGAATCAAGTGAACGGGTAGCGTCGGAATGAGGTGTAGAAGAATTGAATCTCCGATAGTCTCCGCTTGAAAAGACTTGCGTACTGACGGTGACGCGTCTCATAAGCACATAGTCATTAGTATACTAGTCATGGTCGTCGTCGTCCGTGCTCAATCATCCGCTGCTGGCGTACTCGCGCTTCTCTCAGAACCTGACCCCGCATTCAAGCAGCATGCCCTCGCAGCTCTCAACCCCCTAGTCCCACAGTTCTGGGCAGAAATATCAGAACACATTGCCCTAATGTACGCTTTCTATTCTTCTCATCTTCCCTTGCCTCACAACTACGTTCTATATAGTGAAAGCTTGTACGAGTCCGACCAGCTTCCAAAATCTGCTCGCGATCTCGCTGCATTGCTTGCTAGCAAAGTCTACTACTACTTGGGCGAATACGATGAAGCCCTCTCGTTCGCTCTCGGTGCAGGCAGCGCGTTCGAGGCAGAAGCTCGTGATTACCACTCGGGCGAATACGTCGAAACTGTTATTTGTACGTCTTTCTCCATCCCGTCATACAGACACCCTGACAACTTTGCCACCCAGCCAAGGCAATAGATAGATACATTCTCCAGCGCTCGGAAGAAGCCCTCGCAGGAACCAAGATCGATACTCGGCTACATTTCATCATAGAGTCTATATTCCAGCGTTGTATAGACGAAGGAGAGTACAGGCAGGTGCATTTCATACTTGTCTCCGATCCATACGCTACTGCCCATTGACCCACATTCAGGCAGTCGGCATTGCCCTCGAGTCTCGCCGCCTCGACGTTATTTCGCAAATCTACAGCATCACGAACGATGTATCACTCCTGTCCTATGCGATGGAGGCCGTTCTCGATACCGGTTTCTCCCTCTTGTACCGTGATCAGGTTCTCAACTTCTTACTACCGCTTTTCCCTGCACCGTCCTCAAGAACAAAGTCTTCCCATATTCACTCACTCGCGCGCCTTCTTGTTACACTGAATAATCCCTCCCTTACTGTGCCATTGCTGACGTCACTAATTCCAAAAGAAAGATTGTTGGCGTACCAATTTGCCTTTGATCTGGCTGAAGGCGGCACGAGAGACTTTTTGGAAGGCGTCCGGAAACTTCTGCCCGAGGGAACCGAGGTTGGTTTCCCTTGTCCACATGTCTCTGTTTCTTGCGTAACCAACCGGTCATGGTAAGCAGGACACAACGAACATATTTGACAAGCTGCGTAACATACTCGGCGGACAGGAGTCCGTAAAGCTTTATCTCGAGTTCCTTAAGCGAACGAACAGGGTGGACATGTTGATTCTGAAGAATAGCAAGGTCAGCGTCCGCGGGACAAGTCTATCATGCAACTCATTTTATTTAGGAGTCACTTGAACCTCGGTCATCAATATACCACACCGCCCTAACGCTCCAGAATGCGTTTATGCATGCCGGCACGACATCGGACATATTCCTACGAGAAAATCTTGAGTGGCTTGGCATGGCTACGAATTGGGCAAAGTTCTCGGCCACTGCTGGTCTAGGTGTTATCCATAAAGGGTACTTCCAGGAAGGCATGAATATTCTTGGGCCTTACCTCCCTCAAAATGGCGTCGAGAGCCAAATCCAAGGGGCAGCGTATTCGGAGGGTGGGGCTCTCTACGCATTAGGCTTAATCAACGCCGGCTGTGGTAATGACCAAACGGTCGAAAACTATCTTCGAGATACACTGAAAAACGCGCAAGGCGAGATAGTTCAACATGGTGCTGCTTTGGGTCTTGGCATTGCTGGAATGGGCGGACGCAGCTCCGCTGCATATGACGATTTGAAGGAGACACTTTTCTCGGATTCTGCCGTTGCCGGTGAGGCCGCAGGATATGCGATGGGCCTCGTAATGCTAGGGTCCGCTAGTCAAACTTGTGCCGAGGAGATGATCACGTACGCTCGGGAGACTCAACATGAGAAGATCATTCGGGGTTTGGCTATGGCTCTTGCTTTTGTATTTTATGGCCGGCAAGAAGAAGCTGACGAGACCGTCCGATCGTTGTTGACTGAGAAGGTAGTTATTTTTATCTCTTGAGATCGTCGTCTCAACGTGATTTGTACAGGACCCCATCTTGCGTTACGGTGGTGTCTACACCCTTGCTCTCGCGTACGCAGGAACGTCAAACAACGATGCCGTTCGCCAATTGCTGCACATCGCTGTTTCCGACACATCAGACGACGTGCGGAGAGCAGCTGTCACGTCACTTGCATTCCTTCTTTTCAAGAATCCCGGACAAGTCCCTCGGATAGTTCAGCTTCTCAGCGAGAGTTACAACCCTCATGTCAGATGTGGGGCTACTCTTGCACTTGGTATCGCTTGTGCGGGCACTGGCATGCAGGCAAGGACCCGCTTTAGAGCTGTTCAAAATTCTAACGCATGGCACCATAGGATGCTGTCGAGATTCTGGAACCGATGACCAAGGATGGGGTGGACTTTGTCCGTCAGGGGGCATTTGTCGCTCTTGGCATGATCCTTGTACAGCAATCTGAAGCATCATCTCCGTCGATGTCATCCACGCGTGCACTGTATACGAAGGTTATTTCTGACAAACACGAGGATCCTATGGCACGCTTCGGTGCAGCCGTCGGCCAAGGGCTTATCGATGCAGGAGGTCGCAACGTAACCATTAGCCTACAAAGTCGAGCAGGAAGCCGAAATACAAACGCCATCGTTGGGATGGCGTTGTTCTGCCAGTTTTGGTATTGGTATCCTCTTGCGCACTGCGCTTGTCTTGCCTTTGAGCCTACTGCTATCATCGGTTTGAATGAAGACTTGAAGGTTGGTTAGTTGATTCCGCTCGTTCCCTATGCCAACTCCCTTTCAGGTGCCCAAATTTGAGTTCATCTCAAACGCCCGGCCAAGTCTATTCGCCTACCCAGCACCAGCGACACCGCCAAAGAGGGAGACGGCAGCGAAGATGGCAACCGCAGTGCTTTCGACCACAGCTAAGGTGAAGGCAAGGGAAAAACGGAAAGCGGCGGCTGATTCTGATGCGATGGAGACTGTGAGAAAAATTACTAGTTGGTTGTTCGATAATACTGATTGTTTCACAGGATGAAAAAGTAGAACCGAAGAAAGACGGGGACATCGAGATGAAGATGGAGGAGGTGGGTGAGGAGGAATCCAAGGCAATCTCAACGAAGCGAAAGGCCGAAGCCAACTTTGAAAAGGTTGCCAACTTCTCGCGCGTGACGCCGGCGCAGATGAGCTACATCAGCTTCCCTTCAGACGGGCGGTATCAGCCAGTCCGGCCCGTTTCACCACACGCACAGGCTGCGAAAGGAGGCAGGACGACAGGTAGAATGGGCAAGAAAGGAAGTGGGTCTTCAGGGGTGTTATCGGAACGATATGCAGGTGGAGGTGGTATTTTGATCTTGGTGGACGAACGGCCGAATGACGAAGTCGAGCTGATTGACCTCACGCCTGTTGTTGCGGAGGTGACGGCGAACGGAAGTGCAATAACGAACGGACGTGCGCCGGGCGAGCGGAACTTGCACATTGCGCTGGACGAGAACACAGGGGACGCTGAACCGCCTGCACCGTTTGAGGTGAGTGTGCATGAACTTTGATGTGGTAACTGATATTGACCGGGGCCGTTCAGTACGGGTTCGAAGGGGATACGTAGACAAGGTTAAGCTAGTACTTATATACTTGCTACCGAATGTACTTGCGTGACGTGACATTGGTCACGGGATGTGACAGTGACAGTGATAAGGTGATGGCTCAACGCAAAGGCAGAGAGACGCGTTCGTTCTCTCTCAACACACCATCAAATGGAATCCCGCACAATGGAACACCGCAGAGCCAGTACGTCCCACTCTTTGTCTCCCCGTCCTCATATATAGAACGACGCGTGTACTTTTAGCCTACAAGAACAAGGGTGGCCTGAAACAGGACGATCTTCGCCGTCGTCGCGAGGAGCAGCAGGTCGAGATCAGACGGCAGAAACGCGAGGAGAACATTGCAAAGAGGAGAAACTTTCTTCCTAATTCCACCGTCGATTCCGATGAGGAAACCACCACCAGAGACTGGGAGCCACCAGTATGATTCCATACCCTCGAGTGGCAACCTGCACTCACAGATAGTCACAGCTTGCAGAAGAAATGATCTCAGGTGTCTTCTCAGACGATCCCGATCGTCAGCTCGACGCGACTACAAAATTCCGCAAATTACTTTCCAAGGAGAAGAATCCACCCATCGAAAAAGTCATCGAATGTGGCGTTGTCCCTCGCTTTGTGGAATTCTTACGAAACGGGCAGTCCATGCTCCAGGTATCTGCTCCTGCTTTCGCCGACTCTCCAGGTCACTCACCGTCTCACCCTCCCTGTAGTTTGAGGCTGCGTGGGCTCTTACGAACATCGCATCTGGAACCGCCGAGCATACCCAAGTCGTGATAAGCGCTGGCGCAGTTCCAGAGTTTATTAACCTCTTGTCGTCCCCTGTACTCGATGTTCGCGAACAAGCCGTCTGGGCGCTCGGGAACATCGCAGGTGATAGCCCACAGTGCAGAGACTATGTTTTGCAACAGGGTGCCTTGCGACCCCTGCTGACACTTTTGAGCGAGAATCACAAATTGAGTATGCTCAGAAACGCCACATGGACGTTGAGCAACTTCTGTCGAGGAAAGAATCCCCAACCAGAATGGGAACTGGTAAACCGCACCGTCTCCTTTTCTTCCCTTGCTTACATCCCCAACAGATCTCACCTGCTTTAACAGTTCTGACCAAACTGATCTACTCGATGGATGATGAAATCTTGATTGACGCTTGTTGGGCCATTTCTTACCTTTCCGACGGTTCTAATGACAAGATCCAAGCTGTGATCGAGTCCGCGGTGTGTAGGAGATTAGTGGACCTGCTCATGCACAGTTCCACGGCAGTTCAGACTCCAGCTCTACGTTCTATCGGAAACATCGTCACTGGAGATGATCTTCAGACCCAAGTTGTTATTGCTTCCGGTGCACTTCCAGCTCTTCTCTCACTCCTGTCATCGCCGAAGGAAGGAATTAGGAAAGAGGCTTGCTGGACTATCTCAAACATCACTGCCGGTTCACCTCCCCAGATTCAAGCCGTTATTGATGCCAACATCATCCCTCCTCTCATCAACATTCTTCAAAATGCTGATTTCAAGACCCGTAAGGAGGCTTGCTGGGCGATATCCAACGCAACCTCTGGTGGTCTTCACGAGCCTTCTCAGATACGTTATCTCGTATCTCAGGGTTGCATTAAGCCTCTATGCGACTTGCTCACGATGATGGACAACAAGATTATCCAAGTCGCCCTCGACGGTCTCGACAACATTCTCAAGGTTGGCGAGGCTGACAAGCAGGCAGCGGGCCCTGGAGCTGTGAATCAGTATGCGCTATTCGTGGAGGAAGCTGGTGGCATGGTCACCATCCACAACCTCCAGTCACACGACAACTTGGATATCTACAAAAAGGCATTCAACATTATGGACAAGTATTTCCCTGACGAGGAAGAGGTAGATGCTGCCATTAGCGCACAAGCTATCGATGCTTCCAGCTCTTATGCAGTAAGTTCGCTTCATGCCGTCCGCCCACCAGTGGGCTCACTTGTCTTCTAGTTCCATTCAGATATCAGTGCGCCACAGGGGGGTTTCAGCTTTGCACAGCAGTGACCAGTTTCTTATGGTGACAAATACATCTGTGCCATCGTCAACATCCCTTTTTTTTTCCTGTACCCAGACGTCATTTCATGAACATCATATGTAACACCCTTATCGGAGCCGCCAGATAGTCCCTTTTTTTCCGCACGACACGACCATTATTTTCTTGCTTCATGTTGAGCATCGTAGGCAGTCGTTTGATACTCGTATCACCATGCGTCTAACGGACGCTGAGGAACATGACGAGGAGTGTGTAGTACCGGGAATGTTATCGTACTTGGGCCGATAATTGCGACGTATCCAAAGTAAATAGAGCTGTAACAAGTGATTCGATGTGTCCTGTGACCTAACCGAAACCACGTAGGTGATGGCTTCACAAATTCTTCCTCTAGGCAAGTCTGCTCGTCGAAGACGAAGGTCGCACGGAAATGATCGATTGCTTTGACAGAACTTATCGACCGATGCATTGGATCACGCATCTGGGTGATCATGAAAAGTGACCGCGAGTTCACTGGGACGCTCCTGGGTTTCGATGATTTCGTCAGTGAGTTAATTTGGCTGGCATGGTGCGATCTTGTCAAACGTTTGATCTACCTAGATATGGTGCTGGAAGATGTAACGGAATAGTGCGTGCGTTCATTGAAGGGATGGCCAATTGAACCTGAACACTTGCAGTGAGACTACGCCGCAGGGTCGAAAGAAGACGCTGCTTTCTCAGACGCTGCTCAACGGGAACAACATATGTATGGTAGGTGCTGCTCCTCGATGCCTCCTCGAAATCGCTGCATGTTCACGCAACGCGCAGCTGATACCGGGTAGTGCTGGTCCAGACTCGTGAGAGTAGTACTGTACATACTGTAAATAGTGACACACACAACGTGCTACGCGTCTTTGACTCCCGCCAAGATGCCCATCCGTATTCGAATGGCCATGCATGGCCGGAAGCACAACAAAATATTCCACCTGGTCGCCATAGACCAGCGCAAGCGTCGTGACGCGAAACCAGCGGAACTTTTGGGTATATACAACCCCGCTCTTGAACCGGGAGCGACACACAAGACAGTCAGATGGAGTGTGGACAGGATAAAGTACTGGTTAGGAGTTGGAGCGACACCCAGTAAATCCACAGTACGCTTGTTGGAATGGGTAAGTGGGTTCTGGATTGACCGTACGTTTTCTAATGGTTCATAGGGAGGTATCATACCACCAAATTCAAAATATCATCCGACAGCACTTGGACCACGGCCGTCCGTGTCTTCGCCGTGACCTGAAGACCATCCAGCCAGCAGGTTCGCCGCGAGCGACAGCCCCCCTCCTGTGCGCTAATCCGTCCACAACCAGATCCTCACTGCTCATTTTGTAGATGCTTTGACGGGCTCTTTCCTTGACATACGCACTATCAATGTAACTCCGTTCTCAGAAAAGCACAAATCTCATCATGCCCAGCGATTTGTGCTAGTTCTATCCCCGTCAGGTCGTCAGGATCCTGGAGAGAGGCTGTTGATGAAGCTCTGCTTTTGTCCGTGTATATCGAGACAGACCTTGATCATCGCGTCTGCACCATGTTCAATTAGTACTTTGACTGCTGGCAAGCTTCCTCGATCGCATGCAAGGTGAAACGCTGTATAGCCCTGCAGAGAAATGTCAGCACCTGGGGACCGACAAGCAAAAAAAATGTCAACCATACGTATTCATCTCGTTCGTTGACATCCGTCAAAGAGTTCTGCGCGAGAAATTGACTGATCTTGTTCACATCCCCTTGGATGGCAAAGGCATGCAACATATGCCCTCCTGCATCGTTGCCTTTGTCTCTTGAATCCATCATCGCGCTGACGTATCCGCCCATCCCCCCTTTGCCCTGGGTGGACAACGATATGCTCACGCCCAAGTCCTCGTCCCATATTTCTTCTTCGTTCTGGGGCCCACTCACCATGGTTCCTGGAACCCATCCGAGCTCCTGAGCAAGATCGAGATATCTTCTCTCGGCATCTTGCCCATTGTCCGCATATACTTTCCCAGTGTTATTCCATGCGTCCCATTTGGCACGGCCAGTCAAATCGAATAGCGATGGGCGCGAATTCTGAGGCACTGGTGCGATGGTGAGGTATTTGTACAATCCGTACAGCTGTCAATGTGCAACACCAAGATCGTCAGGAGCCCGTTTCGCCCAGATAGCGGACTTGATCGACCTCAAGTTTTGTGGTATTCATGACCTGTGCCAACGACGAAGCAGACGACAGGAATGTTGCTGCCTCCGAGAGCGCTGGCGATGGTGTATATCTCATGGTGTAACGAGAGTAAGGAATGAACGTCTATCCAATTATGTAAGACATAGAGTGTACCTCTAATTCACGAATGGTATCTAAGCCAGTCCTGCAGCCTTCATCGCCTACACAACGTATCAGCAAACTAGAGATAGGCTACAAGGACGCAATACCGACCTCGAGCATCGATGTACCAATCTTTGCGGGACTGTCAGTTACAATCACACCGGCCTTCTCCAGCGCGGCCACTTTGTCCGAGGCAGCACCTGGTTCGAGTGATTTCAGGATGCATCCCAGGTTGGGGAACAATGTTACTTACCCTTGCCACCAGAAATGATAGCACCAGCATGACCCATACGGCGCCCTGGTGGTGCAGTACGACCTGCGATGAAGCCAACAACAGGTTTAGGATTCTTCCGTGTCTTGTTGAACTTCTCCAGGTACTCCGCAGCCTCTTCTTCCATCGATCCACCAATTTCTCCGATGATGACGATACCTGATCACATTGATATTATTCGTGTCTGGAAGATATCAGAGACCCACCTTCGGTCGCATCGTCCTCGAGGAAGACTTTGATGACATCGACGTGTTGCGTGCCAGGAAATGGATCGCCACCAATTCCAACGCACAGCGATTGTCCAAGCCCAACGCCGGTTGTTTGAGCGACAGCCTCGTATGTCAATGTGCCAGACCGGGACACGATGCCTGCATCGAGATATAATTGCTGTACATGTCACGACATCTCGTGGGCGTACCGATTTTCCCCGGCTTGTGGATGTGTCCGGGTTGAATACCCATCTTGCATCCAAGTGGGTTAATGATTCCCGGGCAATTAGGGCCAACGAGACGCGACTTTGACTGACTCTTGAGCGCGTTCATGACCTACACCAGCAGATGGTCAGAAACAGGACGTGAACAGCCAGGACTGCACACGCCTTGATCTCGTCCTGTTGAGGTATGCCTTCAGTTATGCAGACTATGAGGCCAATCTCATTCTCAATGGCTTCGAGAATGGCATCTGCGGCGGATGGGGGAGGGACGTAGAGGACGGTAGCATCTGGCTTTGTTTCCGTGACAGCCTGTGGCAAAATTGGGCCGAAAGCTAGGATGGGATTGATGGCCATCGTACCTCACGAACTGAGCCGAATACCGGCAACCCGAGATGCGTCTGACCCGCTTTGTTGGGGGAAACACCACCAACCATCTTAGTTCCATAGGCCAAAGCTTCTCTCACGTGAAAGGTACCCTAGAGCACATCGTGAATGACCTGTTCCACTCGAGCGTCGCGGACGACAGAGTTCTACTCACCGTCTTTCCGGTGAAACCCTGGCAGAGTACTTGGGTGTCCTTGTGGATGAGCAAGTTCTGGATGGTATCAGCATAACCTTGTCGAACTGCCGAGTAAGAAAAAAACCGGCATCCCGCTGGACAGGCTACCCATGAGGTGACAAACTGGTCAAAATACTTGTTCACGTACCGTTCGCAACGAGAGACTGACCAACGCGACGGAACATGGTGAGGTGGGGGTAGAGTGGGGAGAAACACGGAATATACAGTGAGACCAGTTTGTGTGAGCATCGCGCCCGCCGGTACCAGTTTGGGCGTGTTTGCTGCTATACTCACTCACAGCCAAGAGACCATAGATTGGTACAGAAAAAAAAGGATATGATTGATTTTTGGCTACCGCTCCAATATTACATCGACGAACGCGTCGTTCACTAATCACTGCTCTAGCGGTCCAACCCGCCGACGGTCCCGAGCCTTTCGGGAGGCTCGGTGAAGACCGAGAATGCTATACTTCACTTTATCGTACTGTCCAGTGTTAACAGAACTGTGGAAACTCAAATTAGCCCGGGACGAGGACAAAATTGCGGGTACTTGCTTGGTCACGTCGATCATGAACTGTTCCTTGGCCTCATTCGGCGTGGCAGATGTGGGAAGTTGTTGTAGCACTGGCGGTAGCCACGTCAACAGCTTCGAAGAAAAGAGGACAGCTATGGAACGGAAGATGGAGACGACTGTGGAGGTAGAGTCCTCAGGGAACTCGCCGACGAGACCACTAAGTAGATAGCCAATAAATTCAAAACCTTCCTTCTCCATTACTGTCTTGATGGCAGTTGCGTACACAGTAAATTTCGCCGGGTGTGTTGAAGATGGAAGAAGGCTGTCATGGGTTAAAATATTTCGGAATAAATCCAATGTTGCAAACACAAGGTCCGAATGAATGAGTGTGAGAGCCGCCATGGATGCTCTGAATGCCAGTGGAAATGCTGTAGACTGGAAAAAGACATCCGGGACCATTTCCAGCAACTGCAACAATAATTGAACATAATCTTCCAAAACTATTCCACCACGTTAAGCTCTAGAAAGTAACGAGCGATGGATTTTCTTACCATCCGGAATGTCTCGCGGGGCCTTGGACTGCAAGAGGCTGACGATTTTGTTTGTTGACCGCTCAAACAAAGAGAAGCAGATAGTTCGTAGGGTCGAATCAGATTCCCGACCAAATCTCCCCACAAATTTGCCCGCGATCCACAGGAATGCTGAAAAGCCGGTAGCCTCGAATGACGTGACCATACGCGACAACACGCCAGGTGTGACTTGCAGAGTTGCGTGGCCAAAGAGTGTGACACCGTGTCGGAGGACCCGTGTGGTTCGCTCCGCGGTGTCATAGTCAAAGGCGTACTGTGAGATAAACCTGTCGAAGATGGACCAGACTTCCTGGCAGGTGTTCTGACAGGCTGCAGGTAGCTGATCACCAAACGGGCCAATCACATGTAACATTGCTTCTAAATTTTCCAAGCCATCTGGACAAGAACCGTGAATGATAACCCAGGAAATATGCCGCTGGCTTACAGCCTATCTCCTTCAATTCTTGTTTCGTGATAGGTGTAGACTTCCCTGTAACGGAATGAATTTGGGACAGAATGTCGAATGAAAAGGATCGAAGAGATTCCGCTGCTTTCTCCATCGGCATCGCAGAAATGACAAATGCGATGGCTTCATAGACTTGTCGTCGATCATCTTGGACTAATTTGGATCCGGTGGTCTTGAGGAACGTGTGAAGAGTAGGAAGAAAGTCTACGAGATGCTGTGTGCAAAAATTGGCGGGTCACTTAGAATATATACATTGAGACGTTACCTGTTTACAGTCCTGACAAAGGTATTTGAGTGCCTGACCAGCGGCTGCGCTCACTTCCGTGTCGGGGTCTTCGAATCCTTCAGAGATATATCGCAGCTGGAACGAGATATAATCCGGGTGACGATTAATCCATTCCGTGTAGCGCGAGATGATAAGCAGCGCAGCGTAACGAATTCTAGGGTGACCTGGGAGAGATGGGATGAGATCCATGATCTTTGGGACTGCACTTTCATCATCAATGTCAACTTCAGCACCCATGGATCGCATAGCAAACAATGGCGCCTCAATCTCCTGCCACGACGTTGACTGCGGGCCACGAGAGAGTGCCAGAGTGATAAGATTGTATGCAGACAGCAGGCACGTATCCGCACCAAGGACAAGACAGCAATCCTTCAGTGTATCCCCCATGACATGCCTGAAAGCGCGGAAATTGTCAGCCTCTTGAGGAGAGACGCCGGTAGCATCCGGAGAGAAGTGTAAATGTCGGATAATAACCCCCATCAGTGCCTTGTATGCTTCGATGAACAGAGGCTGCACAGATGGCTTCTTCCCGATAGTTTGAGCAAGGCGCATCCAAAAGGGGAAGGTGATTGGTACGATATCAAGATCCGGATATGCAGAACAAAGGGCAATGGCCTCGACTATTGGAAAGAACGTCTCCGTATGACGGAGGATGAGAAGACGATAGGTCTCCCCCGCCTCTGCAAAGATTTTTGCCAAGCCCCTGATTCTTTCGGGATCTTCCTTTTTTTCCTCAAGCTGAGGCTTCAAATTGATGACATGGGGTACAATGAGTTCAATGATGGGCATGTGGTCCTCGAGTTCTTGCGTTTCATGAATCAACTCGCAAACAACGTCCACGGCGGAATCGAACAACTCGTCGGAGGCCAGAGCTTCAAAAACGAAGCCAAAAAGGGGCGATTTGGCGAAAATGGATGTATCGACTTCACCGGCAATCAGCCAAGTGCGGAGACATCCAAACACCTGGTTTTGTACAGTTGTCGTTACGCCTGATGATGATGATTTTCAAAGGGACATGCAAAAATCGAAAAAATATGCCATGCCTGGTGCCTGTATATACACTGATAGGAGATCCAACACTCGATTGGCATTTGTGGTGAGGAGTTTGGCAGATCTGTCTCGATACTCTTCGTCCTTGAATTTCAATGTCAGTGTGGGGTCTTGTTTGTCTTCACGGTTGACCCACCGTGATTGGGATTCTCGTGTTGGAAACCAATTCTTCGGGAAGAACCGTCAGGAATTGCAAAAGCACGGGGACGGTTGCGGGATTGGTTCCAAATGATTCGATCATTGTCTGTACTGCATTGTCCCACTGGGGCAGCTGTAAGGCGAGGCCAGATAATGCCAGACAAAGCTGGGTGATCACGGTGCGGGGTCCGGTTTGGTATCTCTCGAGAGCTGTGAGCAACGTATCTCGCAACGGCAGGAGGTTTGCTTCATCGACTTGATTGAGATCATAAGTGACCTGGAGTGGACGGGTGAGAGCGAATGGGCGAGATGCAGGTGGCTCATACTTTTGATCTAAAGGTCTGGGCGGCAAAGAGCTTTGCGGCGGGCGGTGCGTCTGGAGAGAGGAGAAGGAAGTTGCAAGTCGACCAAGCATTGGGCTAGGACGAAGGGCGGGGTCAGATTGCGAGTCGGACGAGTGGGCCAAGCAAGGGTGATTTACAGAATGTTGGAACTCCTGGAGCCACGAGTTTGCGTTCTCCAAAGAGACCTTGTCTGGTGCGCGGGTGAAGACGTCCAATGCGGACAAGAGGGGCTGAATGTTGTCCATCACTCGTGCGCGTCGTCGTCGTCGTTGTCGTCGACGTGCTCGGGCAAAGCGTATGGTGGAATCATTATCTATGTTTATCGCTGTTTGACAGAGTGGCAACACTGCACTGGGTATATTGCATGTGTGGTCAAAATCCTAGGTAAAATGGGGAACACAATCCAATCGTCCCCAAGATGTCTTGCGATTCTGCATCAAGGGCAGCGACAGTATCATACTAGAAAGGAGAGATGGTAGCCAAGCCCGAATGTCAGTTCAAACGAATGTGGAGAATGTTCCAGAGGGCAGTAAAACGAGCGGTAAGCAAAGGCGATAATGTAGGCTAGCAAGAGAACTAAACGGCAAACTAGAAGCGGCGCGGGCCAAAATGAAGATAGTAAACGCACAACCACCAACCTATTGTAACAAGGCACCCACAAACGGACATCATATCCTCTACCGGAGGAAGCGACGGTTTTTGGTCTGCACAAAAAGAGTAAGCCATTGCACCTATCCACAAGAAACGCACTGACCGCGTTCTTTTCGGGTGTCAGTGGTCGACCGCTCTCGATCCTCCGTTTCTTATCTTCCAAGTCACCACGTTGCTTGTCGAGGGCATCCTTCATCTCCTTGTGCCGTGCGTAAAGTTCTTCCTCAGATTGTTTCAACTTGGATTCCTTCTCTTGAACCTTTTGTTGGAAGACCATCTTCATCTCGGCCTCCATCTTGGAAAGCTTCGCCTCGTGCAGAATACGCTCCTCTTGCATCTTCGCCGAAGGGCTATCAAGCGGTCAGATACAATCCCAAACAGCCGCGATGAATGCTCACTTGACCTCCCGGAACACACTCGAGTCTTGAGCAACACCCATGCTCAGTAGCTTCTCGGTTCTCCAGTTTTCATACAAAAAGTCGTTCGTGTACTCTCTCAATTCCTCCATATAGGTACGAACAAGCATCTGGCGGAGCTTGACAAAGTCACAATGGTCCTCGTTGTCTACTTCAATGACGCCCCATGGGTATTCGCGACCACGAACTTGGCGGCCATCGGGAGTCTGGACGACATGATCCGAACCCACCACAGCAAAAGGGATTTTGCTGGCAATTTCCTCTGCTTCAGCCAAGGTTTCTTCGTCTTCGTTTTCATATGTAGGAGCTTGGAAGATTTGAATCTTGTGGTGAGCGATGTCAGCAAGAATCTGAAAAAAAGACCATGAGAGGATGCTTGATAGAAACATCAAGTAGTCGTACTCGGGCCTTGAAGTCAGCAATCTCTTCGTCGGTCATAGTATCTGCCTTGGCAATGACGGGAATGAGGTTGACGCGCGTGTGTAGTCGACGCATAAATTCGATGTCAATTTGTTTGAGACTGGGAAGCAACGTAAAGAAAGTGAAAGGGAGAAACAAGGGAAAGGCAACGTACGAATGACCGGTGGGTTGGATAAAGTAGAGGCAGGCATGAACGCGGTTGTCCACAATCTTCTGGCGATTAACACGATTTTCTTGCTCCAAATAAGAGTCAAAACGCGACTCAATATTTTCTAGGATGGGCCTCCAACTGAAGTTGCATGTCAGTAAGGATGTGGGTCGAAATGAAAAATTTTGCACCTGTCGTCGTTGTTAACAAAGTCGCCAAAACCAGGGGTATCGACGACAGTCAGATGCAGACGGACACCATTTTCCTCGATATCTGACGGCATGTCAGTTAAGGTTGGGTGATGAAGAGAGAGAAAAGTTGCAAACCTGCACCGATGCTCTCAATGGCGACCGTCTTTGGACGCTCTGTGGAGGGAGGCAGAGGTTGTTTGGGAGGGTAGAGAGTCGAGTTGAAGAGTGTGTTAATGAGTGTGGACTTTCCGAGGCCAGATTCACCTTGGAGAGAGGGTGAGTGAGAGGGTGGGAATGCAAGGGGAGAAACGGACCGACGACCATGGCAGTGAATTGGAAACCCTTGCGAACACTCTTCCTGTGAACCTGGTTTGGAAGGTTTGCGAAACCGACGTAGCCCATGAGCTTTTTGCGAATGACTGGGGATATGCCGGGCGTGTTCTGCTGGAGAGCGGGGCTGAAACCGTTTGGGAAACCGTTGGAGAAAGGAGAGAAAGAGTCGACACGAGAAGATACGTACGAGTCTGGCATGTTGAAAAAAAGACGACGGCGAGGACGACGAACAAGTTTTTTTTTGGGCTGGGGAAGCGAAACCAACCTCCACCTCACTTCTTGTTGCCCTTTATTTGCTTCTAGTGGCGTCTGCGTACATAATATTACACAAATTATTTTATTATTATTTTTATATATATCAAACTTCAATATACAGCGCGAACATTTCCTCCGCCGCCACCGCCGCCGCCATATCCGCCCCGCTCGATCCCGTCGGCCCCGGTGATGACGACAACTCAAACTCTCCCCGCCGAGCAGGCATAAAAAACTGCCCCCAACGTCGCCGCTGTTCCCGCGCCTCCTCTGCATCGATCCTTGCTAGCTTCTCCAACGCCCCGTTCGCCCGGCTCGTCCCCGCCTTCGGATACGCGTCTGCATTGTAGATCGTCCTCCCTTGCCCCCCCAACGGCTCAAGAAACTCTTCTTCTGTCCACCTTTTGCCTTTTTCTGCGTCCAATTCCCTCGCTTGTGTGATTCCCATACCCGCCTGCGGTTTCGCGTACTGTGCAATGTACATCGCTATGAGTGCTGCACGGGCATCGGCAGAGTGGTGCATAGTCGTTGTCAATGTATACGAGTGGTCGTGTGGTCAAAGGGTTGTTCGCGATGGCCAGCCACAGTACAGCACCGAATGCCTTTGTCCTTTGATTCACTTTTCTCACTATTTATATCTCGAACGACGCTTTGGCCTGCTAGTGTGCTTTTGTTGGAGAACAAAGCTCTTTATCCCGATCCGTTTTGTTCAACGTGCCACCCTAGGCACCCTCCACGCACAATACCACTCCCGCGTCTCATTAAGAGACGTTTGCCGTCAGCTTGAAAACTGTTTCATCCCACCTTAGTCTTTGTTAGTCAAGCCAGTAGATCGATGACGCACTATCAGGTCGCGCATAGTGTCCCACCACGTCCAAGTCGAACTTGCCCCTCGTAATATCGTCCAGGTCCAGCTCTGCAGTCAAGATATCCTCTGGCTTTCTGGATGGTCCCGCAAGTACCATCCCACGTGGTCCGACAATCAGACTGCCCCCATTGATCATCACCTTGTCAGGGTTGCGATCGTTGGGGTCCGCGACGGCGTGATCATCAGGGTAGTCCTTTTCTGTGGCAAACTGACATGCCGACAAGACAAAGCACCGCCCTTCCAGAGCAATGTGGATCATAGAGTTCATCCAACCCGGACGGTCATCCACAGTGGGAGCACAATAGATCTGGGTCCCCAACGAATAATAGTAGGCTCTCACTAATTTCAATGGAAATTGATTTCAAAAGGCGCGTTCCATTTGCTAGATACACTTACGCAGTGGCATATAGTTTTCCCTTTCAGACATGTGCTGGATCAGTCAACTTGATGGTCCTATGATAATCAAAAACTCACCAACAAATCGTCGCCGAGATCTTTGTCGTGACTTTCTCGATTTCTGATGACAAGAACGTTTTCTCCATCACAGGCAGTGTAGTCCCATCCCCCGCCCCCCAGATCAACCTCTCAGCGGCCGTGGGCATCACTTTACGGTGTTTACCAATCAGCCCTCCAATCGGATCGACAAAGATCACCGTGCAATACAATGTGCCTCCTTCGCGCTCCACGACACCCATCACAACGAAAACTCCAGTCTCCTTACTGACAGCTTCAATATGCGAGATCGTGGGTGAAGGGATTTCAATTGCGGATTTATAATATCGCAGAAATTCGTCCCGGCCTTCAGCGCTGCGGTTCCCAATAACGCAGCCAAACGTAGACATTTTGGGGTATCCTCCAATGCTACATACTCAACGAACAAGGCGGTGATTTCAAATGAAAGGGTAACTCACAACGCCTCGGGAAAAACCACAAGCTGAGTGTTGTCTCGACTTTTCGCGAGCTTCGTGAGTTTTTCAAACTTTTCGAGGGTTTCGGGTAGGTTGAACGAAGCAGTGCATGTCTGCACCACTGATGCGCGAATTGTGTTTGGCATTGCCGCAGCTCACTGCTTTGTTGGTTGCGCAGAAGACGCCGTGGTCCCAAGGCCATAAGCTGGCTCGTGATCAGATATTTTTAGCTGCTGCCTTCGAATCTCGCTCAACGAACCCCGACACGACGAAAACTCTGGTCTCCTAACTTGACAGCTTTAGTAATATACGAGATAGCGGGCGAAGATATTTCGATTGCGGATTCATGAAGTTCCAGCTAGGTTATCTTCTTCGCGAATTGAAATTTTTGAAGGATGTCAGATAAGTTGAACGACGGGTGCGTGTTTGCAGTATGTGACCCTTATCTCGGTTTTAGAGTGTGATGAGCTCACAGCCCAAAGAACACTGGACAAACTGGCAAATTGGGTAGTCAAGAGATGAAACGTCTGAACATGAGACAATTTATTTGACTTTTTGTTTAAATGTTTTAACGTTAGGGAGATGAAAAAAAAAAAGGATCATTCCTGCTACTAGTGAGCAGAACGCACAACATCAGCTCAAGGCAATGAAGGTGGAGGCAGCCACTCCCTCGGGAAATCCTTGAGACTAGGTCGAGTTATCCGCCTCCGAGCGTGATCCCCCTTCTTAGCTTTCTTGATCTTTGCCTCGATATGCCTGGTATCCACTGGGATGTCTTGGTAATGTGTGGGCGTTTCGTCCTGCAATAGCGTGTCGGAAGCGCTCAGATAAGTGTATCGGGATAAAACTTACATTTGCCGTGGAAACGAGTCTATCGATGGTATGACTGATCCACTTCAGGTTCATTGCTGGACGAGGGAAGTCCTCACACCCAACGCGGATGTATCCATGCCTGCCTTGCTCGTGGTCTAGCGGAACACCTCCGTTTTTGGGGGGATCGGGGGTCCACCGCGCGCCAGCAAGCAACTTTATCTTATGGATCGCCAGGTCGCCCTGCAATGGCAGCTGGGTGACAGGAACAACAACAGTTCGCTTCGCGGTGAGCGGGTGTTCTTCACCTGCGTAATTCACAGACCGAACAACAAGAGGTGTACTCGCAGTAGGTGGTGCGAAGGGTTTGCGGAAGGCTGCAAAGCGCTTCACATACAGATATGGGATACATAAGCTGGTGCCACTTACCGACGAACTTGGGCATTTCGTTCTCGATGAGACGTATATAGTACGCAAGCTGCCGTTGCTGATGCAAGGCAATGTGAGCGCCGGACGGTATATCGTCACTCGAGAACTCTGGAAAATCTTCCTCGATATCGAAGTCCACCAAATCGCGTGGTGATGGCATCCTCTTGGCCACGTCTCGCCGTGCCAAGAAGCGAGGCGTAGAGTGAAATTTCCTGGAAACCTGTAACAAGGGTGCTTGCAGTGGAAACCGCATTTTCGTTGCAGTCACTGCACTGACGTCTTGAAACCTTTGAACCTCTGCAATGTGGCCAAACACGGGTAAACACCTGAATCATCAGTGCTTTCAACTGCTATCGATATGGTGGTGGGTCCTCACAGACACTCGGTACATGCTGCACGAATAAATTCTTATTAGCGACTGAATTTGGAGATCAAAGCTGAGCTGGAGAATGTCACTGATTTGCAACCTGCCACAGATAACTTCGAGTACTTCTTCAAGGTAATTTGCATGTTGCTTTGGTCTGAATACACTGGAATACCATAATCGCACAGATTCAGTGTACATCCTGCCGTGAGATACACCCCAAGCTCGTATCTCTCAATCGCCTCGTGAAACGATCCCAATTCTCGCTTTGGCTTCCTACTGATAGCACCCTCAGGAGGAGCGCGAAGTAAGTGGGAGTAGGCACGGAACCGCGCACCTGATATGGCGTTGCTCAAACTGCAAGCATGAAAATTCCGCCAAGTTCGATACATCGATTTCTGTCTGTTCATACACAGCAGCTGACTCTGGCAACTTTTCCCGCATTCTTGTCGTGGAATGTCGAGGCCTTGAGTTCATCGAATTTGACCCCGTGTGTAATCCACGTTTGTCACTGCGTGGCGCGCTGACAGCTGCGCAGAGGGGGGAGTGGACATGCAAAGGCGCTAATTCCAACACAGTCTTCCCTGATTTTGAGCTCCAGGACGGTGAATGGTTCGACTATGACGAAAAGGTGTGTGGGTCAAGTGTTGATGTGTGGTTTCGTATCAATCCACCTCCGCCTAAGGGGGTTTGTCCCGTCCAGATAACCTCCCTGGAGAGCCGTTTTACTCGGGCTTGAGTCAGGCTCGTCTAGAATCAGCTGAAAAGGTCACATGTGCCAGCTGTACTCAGCAAGACTGGTCTGTTCGGGAAATTGAGATATCATTGCAAAGTATCGATTGATGTTAGTTTTCGAGTTTCGTGACCGTGTAGTCTAAGCACTTTCTGTTGCAACGCACAACCAGTTCAATTCACGTACCAGCGCTACTACACCCATTACCAATCCGTGGTGCAGAATACAAAAACATTATAAAAGCACATATGGAACAATGACTCGATCATGGAGAGTTGAAGCTTGGATACAACACAATGCAACATGTAGATGAATGAGATTGGAATGAAAGACGTGTGTCCTTGTGCACTATTTATTCTTACTTGAAGTCATTGAAAACCCAACCTTCAGGTAACTTTAAGTAAGGGTGTTGGATCAATTCTCCGGCACTTGCACGAGCATCAGGATGCCTGCAAAATTCCATGCCATCAAACTGGTAAAATACTGGTGATGGTGATGCTTACACTGCAAAACATCTGTCCTTGAAATCCACTGCAAGGTCGGACAAGACCACGTCAGAGGGGATAGGGGGCGACTTTCCTTCATGGGAGACCTGAATGGTGTTTAACGACACTCCTTGAATACGGACAAATACTGCACCTTGAACATCACTGTGAAAAAGTCCTCATCCGGCCAGGGTCGTCTGCCTGCCCACATCTCCAACACAACACAACCCACGCTCCATATGTCAACTTTGGAATTGTATCCCTTTCCTTTCTGACTGCCAATAACTTCAGGGGCCATCCAAAACACGGTACCTTGCATTGCAGTATACGCCGCTTGGTCGTCGTCGGCGCGCTTCGATATTCCGAAGTCAGAGATCTTGCAGATTCCTGTCTTCTCAACGAGAATATTGTCTGCTTTAAGATCCTAAGGAGAGAAATCAGAATGATGCCATCGAGTACAAGGAATCGGTTACCCTGTGGATAATGTTCTTGGAGTGCACATATGCCAAACCATCCAGAATCTGGGCCGTGAAAGACTTGGTGACCTCTTCATCAAACTTGCCATGGTCTCGCAGGCAACTCCCAATTGATCCGCCAGGAACGTATTCCAAGAAACTGTGACATTTGTAATCGTGTCAATGTCATGAAACTGGTCACCTACATGCTAAGGAAGTTTGGCGTCTCTTCAAACCCGAGATAAGCGACAATGTGAGGATGGTCCAGGTCTTTGAGTGTCTCGCTTTCAAATTTCAATGCTTGCACGAAACTGGCTTGACGAATGTCACTCTTGTCGCTGGCAGTTGTAGGTATTTCAACCTGCTTCACAGCGATCATCTCGCCAGTAGTAGCATTGAGAGCAAGGTAGACACGCCCGTAGGTCCCCTTGCCTATGAGTTCGCCACGAACCCACTTGAAAATCGCTGAAAGAGACTCAGGACAAGTCTTATTAGTTGATCAATCACATACGTCTGGGACCACCCGACGGAGCGTTAACTGTGGGTTTGCTGATGGTTGGTTTCTTCTGCGAAGTGGTAACCTCTTCAACGTGTCCGCCCCACAATTTTGTGCTTCGGCGTAACAGGTTACCATACGACGATTCAGCTCTAGATGTACGATCAAGTCGCTTTTTGTGTTCCTCTGCAACAATACGAATTGATTTCTTGCCCCTGACATTGACCCTCTCCCGATCACTGGAAGTAATTCCATAAGATGGGTCGGCGGCCGTGGGTGAAGTCCCCCCGGAGTTGGCTTCGATAACAGGTTTGTCAAGGTCGTGTTCAGGGAAGAATTCCTCAAGGCGATCGTATACATCCTCCGGAGGGGGACGATGAGCCCAAGTATATTCCTCAAATGTACTTTTGTGTCTATCTCGAGGCGTGAGGGTCCGGGGATCACGCAGTCGATGCTGCAACTGTGGTTGAGGAACAGGAACAGTGAAGTTGGACATTGCACCCCGTGGGTTGTCATTTGTATTATGGGTGATCACTTCTAGAGCGGGACGTGGACTTGATCTCGGACTACCAAGCTTATCTTCGCGAACAATTTGACTGATGGGCCTCCGAGACCACAGATCCTTTGTTGCGGTAGCACAATCGTCCGAGGAGCTAAAACTGTCAATGGGGGGGTCTGGTAACTTCTGTGAAGCTACGCGTGCTTTGAAGTCCCAGATGACTTTGTCCCCTTCACCAGGACGCAAAGTCGATTCGGACAGCGTTTCTTGTCCGCTAGACGAGTTTTGTCGTGAATCCATGACGGTCCCCGATGATGTGTATGGGAAGGTACTAGAGCTAGTTGACCCACTGGTACGGGAAGTGGCAGCACTCACGGGGCTTCGTGGAGGAGTTTCAGGTCGTGCGGAAGAAGAGTTGTACGAACCGGCTCGCAACGCCAAGGGCAATGTATTTCCACTGAATCCGTCTTCTCTGAATGGGGTGTCCCCGAACTTCGAAACGGAATTACCAGCGGAATGACTTTGGTGATGGAGAGAGGGTAGGGGACGCTGGGACTCTCTTTCGCGCGGTGCATCGTGACCTGAGACATCGCTCGACTTTGCAAAACGGTGCTGAGCAGGAGAAGCCGAATGCGGCCTAGGATAAGGCTCTTGATTGGGTGATAGATAGGTCACAGGGCTCGCAGAAGTCGGCGGTGACGATTGCGGATGGGGTAAGGATCGGGGTGGTGTATTTGCCTCGCCATTTCCGTTATCGATCATAGATCCTTGAGTAGGGGGAAGGGGACGATGGGGGCGTGGGGCCGGTCCCTGAGTGGGCTCGAGTGGTCTGACGAATCCAATCGTAGAATTTGATGGAACATGAAGCTGAGGACGGCTAGGAGTGGTCCGAAGTGGTGGTGAGGGCAATTTGTGCAGCATCTCCGTGCTTTTTGTGTTTCTTAAGCTTCTGCTAGGGCTGGATGTAGAGACAGGGTCTGGTGCCTTGTAAGCAATACAATAATCTGGTGGAACCTTTCCTCCGTTTTTACGTGGGGGCCCCAGGCGATGTGGAAATGGAGCATCAGCACGGGATGGTCCTTTTCTGCGTGGACTTGAACGTGATGATCTTCGAGCTACAGACGATAGTTGTTCCCGAACATTCATTTCGTCCGATGCGCCAACACCTCCGGAGCGTGGTGTTCGCGTTTTATCGGGTACCGAATTGAGTAGGGAACGGGACCACTCTGCATCCACCGGTTCCATCACGCGTTCACTATCTCGCAGAGCATTCTCTCTCTCCTCCGCGACAGAACCCCGACGAGGCTGTCGACGAGGTAAGGGCAGAGTATCCTGCAGCGCAGGAGTGGAATGAGAGGGTTGCATAACCGTTCCAGTGCTCGGATCAGGTTGCCGCCGTCGTTCTGCAGGCGATGAATAAGGCATCCTGGCAGACACAGGAGAAGACGGCTGCCGTGGGTGATATTGAATGTTTTGAGTGGACGAAGAAGTGAAAGCACTCGGTAGGTTGGGTAGGTATTGACGAGGACGCAGTGTACTCCGATTGTCTGCGTCGTCAAAGTCATCAGACACGGCAGATGGCTCATAGCCGGTAGGATCCTCCGATGATATGCTTTCCTGACGAGATGGTTGCGAAGCCTTCGAGCGAGGGACCAAAGGAGCAAAAACTGACGGCGGAGGGGGGATTGACCTGACTGGCGAAGTAGGCAAGGGTGATTCATGAACTCGTGCGTGAGGGTGGCATACAAGGAACTTGAGATTGCCTTCGCCATCGCCTTGTTCCCTGATCAACCGCAGTAAACTGTCATTGGTCAATGCTTCGCCAACGGCTGCGCGGTTGACTTGAGTCCGATAAATAGCAAATCCGGAAGACTGATCCTCATCCGGGATTTTAAGCTAGAGAAAACCAGTAAGTAACTACTGAGAATAAAGACAGGAGAAATGACCTCCGTAAAGATCCGCTCCCAAACAAAAGCTGCATTGTTTGCGGGCGCGACATCGACTGCCGTGAAAGCGTGGCAGTCGTAAGTAACCATGATAATCCTCTCCGTAGAAGGTACATGGCAAGAAGGAGCTGGAGACTGCATGCGACTGTCAGAATCGGCACGGAGCACGAGAAGTAGCATGACCCTGACATGAAGCGAACTTTCGGATTCCTTAGGTCGATGTGAAGAGTTCTTCCGGGGATTCCATAATTTACCAGCCATCTTGTGGATGCGAGAGGGTTGCGGCAAATCAGACCGATCATGCACGGCCGAACTATCATCGTGGGTAAACAGTGCGGAAGCAATGTCAGGGGGGGGCCCTTGACCTGGTGTGCTTGGCGGTGGAGTCGACTCTACGGCGTTAGAGCTTTGGCTGGAGGGCGAGGAAAGAGTGGGGTTTGAATGAGAAGAGGGGATGTGGGTGGTCAGTGTCGGATTGGCAGGCTTGGTGATGACGCGATGTGGAGATGATGGAAGTATCGATGAAGTGGGTTGGTGCTGGGAGGACTGAGTGGGATGGGGGTATCGTATGTAATGGTCTTCTTCGCCGCCGCTGGAGTCACCGGGGTCAGGATTTGCGAGGACAAGGACCCGACGAGTTCTGTACGTGCTCGACTTTGTGTCCTCAGACATGGTATGGGACGGCATACACGCGTTGGCAACGTCGTCTGATCGAGTGCAAGGGTATCCGTGGGACGTTGCGAGCAGCGAAGGGGAAACAAAATAAAGGGAGATAGAAAGTAAGAAGTGAATAAGGGGACGGCGACGGGGGAAAGACGAGGAGAGAGAAGTACCTGGGGAAAACGGAGCTGGATGTATGCACGACCAGTCGGCCAAGTGATGGACCCGTTGGAAGATGCAAGCAGGCGGCGTGGCTGACTAATCAACTTGGCAATGTCTCCCACAGTATCATGTGACGAGTATCGGGCATGCGTAGTATCGTACCGTACAAAAGGTCACTAGTCCATTCCGCTCGCTTCCATTCCATTACCACTGGATGATGAACTCTCGTGTACCTCCACCTGTTGAACCAGGAACCTCAGTGTGTGCCTCATGTCACTGGGAACCCACACCGTGTTACCTTTGGAAACTCTGCCCGCTCACTCAACATATTCTCCCCCCAGCAGAGAAGCTTGAGAAGCTGCACCAGCTTCGCTTCTTTCCCTTGGCTAAAACTATCCAGAATAGCGGCATTCACTTCTCCCGCAGTCTTCATCCGTTGCGCAGGAGACAACAAGTCGGTAATTGCAGAGGGTGCTGACGATGACGAATCAAACGCCAGCAGTGCCATCGTTCGTTCCAACTCTGCGAGAAACTCCGGACTCTCCTCTCCTCTTGGGGCTAACTCATCTTGTGCAAACTGCAGTGCGTCCGCAACGCGACCATGGCGTATGTATTCAATAAGTTTTTGTTGCTGAAGGTGAAAATATAGCGAGGGATTCGTGTCCAGTATCTAGAAGTGAACTGATTCAGCGAACCAATCGTCGCGATAGTTTTCGAAATGAATGTAGATCATATTGAAGACTGAAGGTTCTATGAAAAATTTCATCACCGACTTTGATCAAGTCTGAGAGTGGTGCATGAAGAATTGTAATCCTTTCCTGCCCAACAAGGGCTCAAATACCGGACAAAAAACCTACCTCGGGGTTCAGATCGTTCACTCGGGTAATCGCTTCCTCAACGTCACCACGTTGTAGTGCCTCGCGAATCACCATCCTGCTCTCAATAGACTCAAAGTCCACGGGGGGAGTCATGCCTGCTTCATCACTAAATTCTTGAGCCGCAGACTTGTACCCCTCAATTACGAGATAATCCATTATAAGCCGGTTCAAGTCACTAGAATGAAGTCATGTTAGTGTCAATGAGCCAACTGAGAATTAACCGTAGATCAGATAATACATGCAATTTTTTTTTCGAAACTCATCTCAGAATTCAGAGAGATTCCCATTGATAATGTTCTCATCGTGTCAAAAGTCAAACAAGTAGATACACTCACTGTTTTGTTACTTGGACTTCGTGAAGGCGGCGTTCCCACTCATCCTTGCGTATCGTAGTCTTCGGGGGCTACATAGAATGCAGAAGTATTCCCTACCGTCGCAAAACAAAGAAACAGACAAACCATGCGTGCAACCGTACTGTGAGTGCGTAAGCCATCCTAAATTTAGGGCAGGGTTTATAGCATCAGACAATTACCCGTTTTAGAAATATTTCACAAACTAGTAGTTTTACCGAAAGTGCGTAGTAAATATAACAACTGGAGTTTGTCAAATTGGCTCTGAAGATCGTTGTTCTTCATTATCGTGCAGTAACATTACACCTTCGAGACAATCCCGCCAGACCGAATCATATCGAAGAAGACGTCCTTGTCCGCTACACCTAGTGAACATGTTGACCACCATCCGGACACAAGACCAGTCTGTACGCACCGTGTTTTCCCCCACTAGAGTTATGGGCGCCTATCTTTCCTTTGTCTCTCTTGTTGAGTGATGGAGTGGGTAGTGAGGGCTTTCCGGCACCACGGGAGGCCCTGACTTTTTCCTCGACCGCAGCGGCTGCCAACTGTGACTGTTGAATGGTGTTGAAAAGCTTGACCACTGAATACATAAAAGAGGGCGAGTGAGCAAGGCCATTAGAGCATATGACACAAGTGACATGTAGCATACCACCTCTTTGCGCGACTTTTCGCAAAGATCGCTCACTTTCTCCCCCCCAACCCCCAATCACGTCTCTGATTCTCCCCCTTTCCTCCCTTTCTTTGCGTTCTATCTGAATAACTTTCTTCGCCTCTGATTCTAGCTTCGCGTCGTTCTTTTGGTGCGCCAGGGAGGGTTTGAGGGAGAGGGGAAGACCCGAAGGCACATCTGTGTTGAGGAGAGATTGTAACGTCGCCCCGAAATGTGAAGGTTCCGTAGCACGCCTCTTGCGCTTCAGTGTTTTCTTTGATTTCAATCGTCGTCCGTCAGCAATCCCGTCATCTGTGTTCCACGAGCTCTGCTGACTACAATGACCAGCATACTCCTCGGAAGAACCTGAGATCTGAGAGGCGTTGTCTGAGCTGTCTTCTCGCCTGTTTGCAGACATGCTGCCTCGGATGACTTGGAATGGATGAGCACGCTGTTTAGGAGGGGCAGGGTAGGCAGCTGCGACGTTTGACAGGACGCGTGCGAGACAGCCTGCTTCCGTAGTATTATTAGTATACTCTGCATAACAACATTACTCACCAAGTGAAAAGTAGCCAGGCTACTGTCGGTCAACCCATCAAAGTCTAGGCTACGGTTCGCGGCAAGGTGAACATTTTCTTACCGTCTGAAACCAAATCTTAGTACAGCGGACCTACCACTAACGACTTTGACGTTGATCATCACGTTGACCTGGTTGTCCATCCGACCTAAAAGCGACTGGGAATGGGCTCTACCCGTGGAACCCTGGGCACCATGGATTTAACACCGGAACCCGACCTGCGCCCCTTGTATCCTAGCCCAGCTCAAATCGCACACTTGCTGTCTCCACACTCTGGTCTCGACCCCTCGCAGAAAGCCATCCTTGTCGGTCATTGCCTGTCACGCGCTTGTTTGTTCGGCGATCTCCCCCTCCTGCAGTATATCCTAGCCGATCACCAGGCCCAGCCGTTCTTAGACCTCAGCACACGCGACGAAGATGGACTCGGGCTCATCAGTCTAACTATACAAGGATTTGGATCGGAATCAGATAGAGAAGTCGAACGTGAAGAATGTGTTCGCCTTCTCGTCGCTCAGGGTGCCGATGTCTCAAATTCTGACAATGGTGAGTGGGGTTTAGTGGTGGAATATATACGATCACTCGAACATCTGTTAGCTGGATGGACCGCTCTTCATCATGCCGCTGTATTAGCACCACCTAGCCTGGTATCGTACCTAATGACCCATGGATGCTCGCCCTTCTCGGTGACAAGAAGACAACTGACGCCACTGGATATTGTCTCTGCACACACACTTCTTCCTGGTCGTGAGGATATCGCTTTATTGCTTGAAGAATCCATGAGAGGTGAAGGCTGGACTGGTGGTAGGATGGAGCGGAGACGACGGGCTCTCGATGAGCGACTGAAACGCAGGCATTGCCAGAGGGACCTTTACGCCAATGTTTCGAAAATCTTAGACATACCTACTCGATGGTGGGGCGAGCATGATGTTGAAACATCGTCCTTGATCTCCGACTCAGAGGATGATGACCTCAGTGAGGATTCTTACGTAGGTAACGTCTTTCACAGAGACGCATTGTTAATATACACATACAGACACCCCCTGTGGATTTCACCTCCATGCTTGCATGGTCTCCCCAGGACTTGGACGGCATTTTCAGTTCAGTCATAACCAAAGCACAAGTTTCTGCCCGGAATGCACAGCCTGCCAATGTTCTCTATCTCATGGCGCGCTTTGCATGCTTGACCTGTGATGCTACGTGGTTGGAAGACCTAATCCTTGGAGCGACAGATGTCATCGAAGAACAATTCTTTGTAAGTTCTTTCTTGAATTGCTACTTCATTTGGTTGATGTTCATCCAGAGCAGCTCGGAAGACGTGACTTGTCTGATCTTTTGGTTATATAATGTGACTGTTTGGCTCCATCTAATGCAGTGCGACAACTCTATCAACGACGCCTGCGAAATGCTTGGGTCATTCGAACTACTTGAGCAAGTTATTAATTCTGTTTTCGGTGGGTAATTCCCCAAACGCACGTTTCGTCTAACCGAATCCCGCAGTTTTTATCATTCGCTTCGCAGAGCGCAAAATTGACCACTTACTGGATGCAGCATTGTTAGAGAACGCTCCACTCTCAGCCGAACTTGACAACATTCAATTTGAATCTGAATGGTCGTTCTTAAGACCATTCGGCTCCAAGAAGAAGAGTGGCACAACCCATCCCTCCAGCATTCCCCAGCGCAATGGCACACCGTCCTCACCCCCCTTTCTACCGTCTCGTCCCCCTTCTCCCTCGATTAGTCTGAATTCGCCTGCCCCAACCACCCCGAAGGCTCTTACGTCCTTGCGACAGACGTTGTCTCGCGCTCGGGCACCCGCCAATAAAACTTCCGTTGGTGTTTCTTCGTCAAGGGGTTTACAAGAACTGGTGTCCTTCCTCACTGCTCTTCATACCTTGCTGACCTTGTCCGATATTAATCCTGTATTGATCATACAATTTTGGTCCCAGGTCGTGTATTGGACTTCTAGTGAGTTGGCTTGTTTCAGGCATACATTTCAGCTTATGTGAAATAGGTGAAATTTTCAACCGCATGTTGACGAGAAAGAAATATCTCTGCCGGTATGGATTTAGTATCACGTGCAGACACCTTCTTATCAAAGTAGGTCTCGAGCGATTCAAGTTGGGTTGAATCTGTCCGTACTCGAGGAATGGATAGACGACATGGGACTTCCAAGGGGAATAGTGTCACATTTTTCTCCCGTTAGAGATCTTCTGATGTGGCTTCAGGTAGCCTCTTGCGTATGTGCTGCCCTGTTTACTGATGGTTCCATCATATTATAGCGTTTGTCATCGATCAGCGACTTCTCTGATTTGGTTTCCACAATCCAGGCCATGAAGAGTATCAACCCACTCCAGGTAGCCTTGATTTTTTGTTGCTCATCTACCGATACTAATCAGCGTTGTATATATTCCAGATGCGACGCGCCGTGCGCGATTACAAATACGAAGTCAACGAGAGCCGTATGACAGAGGAGTGTATACAATACCTGACGCAGCTGCAAAAGGACTGGGAACGGCATAGAGTCAAGATGGGGGTTGAGGCGTTGCGAAAGGAGGTGAGACACGTGACAGTGTTGTTGTCTGTAGCGTTTAACCAGCTACAGATCAACCAACGGGAGCGAGAGTTCGACGAGAACTCCGTTACTGATCAGTCCGCAAGTACCAAAACCCCCAGTATATCAACAACAGATACCTCCGCGATGCAGCACAGTGTCGATTTCCTGTTCGATAGAACCTTCGACCAGTCATCGTGGGAGTCTGCTAAAGCACCTCAAGTGCTTGGAGAGCTCCTCGATTCGCGTTATATGCTACCGTTGTTCCTCCCATCTGATCCTCGCGTGTTGTCTGCCGCACCGGTCAAGCAACATATTGTAGATTTCATCAAACGCACAACAAATCACCAACCCGAGCCTCCAACGTCCAGTCGCACCGGTACGGTAAAGTCGATGGGGTGGAAGTGTCGGAGTCATCGAGTTCGTGAAGTGAGCATCGATACCTTACGGTGGCTCGACAGCTCCAGGCCATCCAGATGGACACGGCTCATTTCTATGGAATCTCCGTCTCCGGGAAATGGGGGGGATTCTCCCCCACTTTCGCCCATCACCAATACAGAGGACTGTCGAATTAAAGCCAATGTTGTTCAGCCATCCTTGCATTCCACCCCTCTCACTCGAAAACCGTCCACTAGGAGCAAGAATCGCACAAGTTTGCTTGGGGACCAGTTCATGTCACTTGCATGACTCTTGTCATCTCCTGCATTGGTTACGGGCCTTTCATATATATCCATTTCTCCTCAACAAATCATTGGATATGATTGTCATGAACCTAGCCGAACCACGCCATCAGCCATAGTAGAATGGATGCTGTATCCAAGATTAGCGTTTCAAATCCACTGATAGCTTACCAAGCGTGTCCAAGACAATTTACATTTATTGCCTCGCGACTTTTCCTCTGACTTCCCCCGACAATACCTGTCCCGCATATTGATATCTCGCCGATCGAGGGCCAGCACCAATCCTTAACTAGTACACGATGCCCGTCACTACTTCACCGTGGATTCACTTTTATAAAAGCGCTGTTGTTACCGTCCCCCGGCCTCCAACGCTCTTGATGCTACTTCCGGGTAATCAAGTTGGGTGGTGTGAACAGGTTTTGTCGTCCTCTGCCACAATCTCCACTATACATAACTCACAAAGCATGACATACAGTTCGCTCAGGAAGGCTATAACATCGTTCATTTGACGTACCCTCCACCGGAAGCCACTTGCTTCGAAGACATTTTGAATGATGCAGGAATCGTGATCATCGATCAAGGCAGTAACTTGCCAGAATGGGGCCTCATAACCTACGGACTCACCACAGAGGATGCTGACAAGATTCTCTCCTGGCTTCCTGTTGTTGGAGCAGGTCTCAGGGTCTGTGTGCACTTTTGTCCAATCGCGGAGGATCTCTCTCCTGGATTCTTGATCCTGGACTCGGATTCACGCTATTTACCGCAAGTCTTCTTTAGGTCTGCACCATCCACAGACGAGCTAATGTTTTGGAAGAGTTTCATTTCATTTAGCATCCTCGCAAGAAAAATTTCATGCATCTATTCTACATCTGGAAGACCCGGCTAATCTAGGCTATGTGCTGCCAACACATGCACACAGCCCCATTACGGTGTATACGTATCCATTCGTTTCCCAATCTCCTCCCTTTCCTTTCTCTGCAGGGGCTCCAGTTCAGGTTTCAATTGGCAAGCCGCGTGTCATCGATCCTTACGCCCGTTCTGCCAATACTCTTTCCTTGTCCCGTACTCTTGAAATACTTAAACGATGCTTGGGTCCTCATTTCAACTTCGAGAAATTATGGAATATGCACACCTATTACGAGTTTGCGGAAAGGGATGCGTCAAGTAGGTCAAGACGTTTTCTTTATCATATCCCTAAGATCCCTGTTTTAGAGACGATGACCACAATGGTCAGACTACCTTCGTTCCAATCGTGTTCAACATTTATCTCCCATTAGGTGGAGACACCATATGTAAATCACGTCCCCACGATGACTGGCGGTGTTGGACATGATGATCTTGCGAGGTTCTACAAGGTAAGCATGCTTTGTGCAGTATTACATGACTAAACTACGACCTACAGTATCATTTTACAACGGTTGGTGTAGAAATCCGAGTAAAATTTACCACCTCTTGACACAAAGCATAGGTCACCCCGACAGATTTCGAGCTAATCACCGTTTCCAGAACTAGTGAGATCTCAGGGATCTGGAGGAAACCACTTTACTAACCGCTTTCAAAAGTCGGCTCTGATCGGATCGTAGATGAAATGATTTTCAAGTGTTCGCACACCTCGGTATGCCCTGGGATTTTTTGACATGTTTCTATTTCATGGATTCGTAGGAGATTGATTAGTGCGTACTCATGTGAATTGTGAAGATTCGCTCCTAACAAGCAGGCAGCCTTTTGCCGGGAATTACGCCCACAGGCAAGCCGCTGGAGATTGCCATGGTCGGTATTATCGCATTCCGCGGGGACAAATTGTTCTTTGAGTAGGTCTTCTTCACTCCAGCAGCATCGATGTTGAATGTCATATTCAGGCATTTGTAAGCATCATCAGGTTCTCCCTGTCTCGGAATTGAACGTTCTTCAAGGTACTGGGATCAAGCCAGCGTACTTGTTCAGCTTGGAATGCTTGATCCTACTAATCTTCCCGTCGCCGGAATAGAAGTTGCAAGAAAGGTTCTGGATCCTTTTGGTCAGCCAAGTAACACTCTTTTGAAACGGTGGTATGAAAGTGAGGGTCTTTCGATCAGCTAGACTGGAGAAGAACGTCCATGGATATGATAATTGATACTGAGCAGAATACTGTGTATCTACAATTCGGGAAATCTCGAATTGGCGTGCGAAAGCTCCGTCATGCAGTGACATATTACTGCGGCCTACGGCACCAAGTATTTCTCTTCACAGCCGTTCTCTGTTCTTCTTTACGCGCCTCGTCTCTGGCAGCGATGGCGCATTTGATACCGCAGAATCATACCAGACCAACTGGAACTTACAATGACTTATTCAGTGACGGTTATGATGAACCGTTCAGCATGGGCTACTTCAACCATGATGACAACAGGACCTTCGCCACGCATACGAGTGGTGTTCGAGCAACGGATCCGACTAAGTCACAAACATCTGCAGGACCAACGGAGGCGGAGTCCTTAGCGGCTGACTATCGTCAGTACACTGCTTCGCCCTCGTTGGACGGACCAAAACGTCATCCTACACCTCCGTTGAACCACGACATCTTACCCAATCCTGTTGGTATCAATATGTATGCACCGTATCATGATGACGATCTGTCTTCATCACCACGTCCTCAGTCTGTGGTTGGAAAACCGGACGTGCCATTGGTCCATAATGCGGCAGATATGGGTCGGTCGTCAGGCTACCAGGACTTGGGTATGCAATTAATCATGTGAGATATGTAGCTCATACGTTGTGCAGAATATGCGGAACCCTCGGGAGATGGTCCAAATTCTACGTCAGAGGACGCTCCTTTCAAAACCTTCTTAGGACATGGAAAGTACCCTGTGGAGCAGCGGATCGAGGATAAGAAAAGGGGAATTGGACGACAGAAGCATCCTTTTGTTGGTGCGCCGGTCTGCTGTCCGAATGTAGCGTTGCTAAAAAAAATCCTCAGTGTATGCGCTCACCATAGCCATGGTGGGCGTTTTCATAAATGAACTTGTAGTGAACAGTCGGGCACAGGGCACTCCAGTGTCTTTCAAGGCTAGTCATATTGCTTCATTCCATGAAACGTGCTCAAGTTCTCCTAGCCCGTCGTCAACCCTATGCTCGGACCTTCCGAGAGCGCCCTTATTAACCTTGGCGCTCGCTTTCCTCCGTGTATGAAGTCTGTGCAGAATCTCTCATCGTCCACTTTAATGCCATGTATGTATGGAGTGTGCTCGGTCTGAGACTCTTGCACTGAAATTTTGAAGGTCTCAACGACACGGCAAACCCGCCAGATATCCTGTGCACCATCGAAGAAGTATGTGGTTTTGGAGGATTCCATGGAGGCAAACCAAATCAATGGTTTCGGTAGGTGACTCCTGTGGTTTTGAGAGGACTATAATGAGGTATCCTCCCAAGGTTCATCACTGCCATATTTCTCCATGCAGGATTTATCCACATCCTTTTAAACATGCTTGCACAATTGACAATCTCAGCACAGGTAAGCAATTTACCGTAGTTAATTGATGTCACTGAACTTTATCAGATCGAGCGAGAGATGGGTTCCGTGGGTTTTATAATCACTTATTTCTCTGCCGGAATCTTCGGGTACGTTCCAAGAGTCCTGCGCTTCAGAAAGTGTACTGAGGATCTTGAAGCAATGTTTTGGGAGGCAACTTCTCTCTTGTTGGTGCCCCATCTATTGGTGCTAGTGGAGCAATATTTGGCACAGTTGCGGTGACTTGGGTTGATTTGTTTGCTCACTGGAAGTATCACTATCGTCCCGGCCGCAAGGTACGCCGAACTAGCAACTGCTTTCTTGAAGAGTTGTGGCTGATTGCATCTAGCTGGCTTGGATGACTGTGGAACTCTTGTTCGGTATTGCCCTTGGCTACGTTCCATGTAAGTACTTGTTTCATCCCAGTCGAACCGTCGGTCATCTGACTCGCGTAATTACAGACGTAGACAACTTTGGTTGGTGCACTTTATTGAAGATGGTTGTTCATGTACTAATTTTTCGTTAGCTCATCTTGGAGGACTTTGTATGGGCCTTCTTGTTGGAACTACATTATATCCTGTCGTCAGTCCCTCGAAGCGTCACAAAAGCATCATGTGGGCCTTCCGCCTTGCTGCCATTCCACTGGCCATCGTCCTCTTTGTAGTACTTATCCGAAACTTTTACACTTCCGATCCTTATGCCGGTATGTGCCTCCGTGCAGGTAGTGCTCATCTGGAATTTAACAATTCATAGCTTGTTCCGGGTGTCGATACCTATCTTGCATACCCACTGCTTCTAACAACCACTGCCAAGGAACGGGTAAGGAATAGCCTCGACGCGCTTGCTCGTTCTAAATATCGAATGATAGGTTTCACCACTACAACTAGCGGGACAAGCATTTAGGACCTGGCCTGCCGTGTCGTGCGGTACATCCGCATAATATACTAGCATACGGTTTTTCCAAGGGGTCTGCGACAATTAAGTGTGCAATTCAAACAACAAGTAGTATGTAGTACTCCAACATTTCTTCTCGCTAGCCGGGAATGTATACTTGGCGTGTAACACTTCACATGTAACTAGAATCGGTCCTTTCTCGTCCTGCCGTAATAACTCACGAGTGTTTGAACAACACTTGCAGCGCACTTCCGTTCAGCTTGAACCTGGCAATGGCTGCAAAGAGAACGATATACATCGACCCATCATGGTACCATCATATTATATTGATGGCCGTAGCATGTGCGTTTATAGCTGGAGTGCTGCGCTTCGTCTTCTTCGGTATGCCCTCCAGTCCGATCATGTCTTTCGGCGTACTAACGGACGGTGTTTAGACCAACATGATCCCATGCATTGTAACGCACTATTGTCGACTGGAAGTTGGCTAGACGGCGCGTATCGTAATTGGCAGCCAAAGGGCAAGTCTTTTCCAATGTTCAACTGGAGGGAATTAAAGTTGCTTGACAGGATGCATGCTCTATTCATACCAATCTAAAGACACCACGCGCTGCCTTTCGTCTCGTCGAGTGGTCTTCGCCGGCGACTCAGTGACACGCGCGCTTTTTTTTCAATTTATACATATCATCGATCCTGCGCTCCCCAAAGGGCCTCCCGACGGTGGCGCAAAACATTCCGACCATTTCTTCGTCTCCGAATCTCATACAAAACTCGACTTTATTTGGGACCCGTTCCTGAATACGACATCTGCCCTTGGTTTGATAGACCCATCAAACGCGCACCCGACTGAGGAACAGTCTGAACGACCCGCCTTACTTGTCCTTGGTTCGGGGCTCTGGTATCTCAGGCATGCAGACACTTCGGGAGGGCTCTCAGCATGGGAGGCCAACATGGAAGCACACATTGAAGCAATAAACAGGGCACGCGGCAAGCCCGCGGATGAGGTGGTTATTCTTCCGGTAGAAGAGATCGTCACCTCGAAGCTGTCGCCCGAAAGACTGAATACCATGCATTCCTCCGACATAGACGCAATGAATTCCGAGCTCTACCACCGCATCAAGTCATCAGCCCACAGCTTCTGGCCACAGCTTCCTGGATCTGTTTCCTCGGAGCGGATTTCGCTTCCATCAGTATTCAACAAGATGTTAGATGACTCACAAACACACGATGGTCTACACTTCACCGAAGATATTGTCAAGGCTCAAGCAAATATCCTGCTAAATTTTCGATGTAATAACGGATGGCCCCAGACGTCTCCGATGGACAAGACTTGTTGTCGAATGTACCCTTTACCAGGACCGGTGCAGTTGGTTGTGCTTGCCAGCATGTTGCTATATCCCTGCATTTCCCTATATCGATCTTGTGAGCAGCTCTTTGGCCAACTCGTTTCTTTACCATCTGACACCATGAAGATACTAAATCTTGGGCTGTGAACAAGGAACATCTTCCCACGATGATCTTCTGTGCCTCCATATGCATGATATATCTTGCGGACAGGACGGGATTGTGGCTCAAGGAACAGAAGCAATTTGACATAAGGACATTTGGCTTCTTATGTTTGGTTTCACTTACAGCTGGTTTAGCAACAATTCGAAAAGCTGACAAAGACCTGGGATTTCTCAACCGCGACCAGACTGACGAATGGAAGGGGTGGATGCAGAGTCCGTTAGTTCATCCTTTCCCAAACATGGTCCTGACAGAGCGGTTCCAGTCGCAATTCTTATATACCATTATCTGGGTGCTTCCAAGATAACTGGCATCTATAACCCTATCCGAGTTCTTGTTGCAGCCTATCTTTTCATGACTGGTTATGGCCATACGATGTTCTATCTTAAAAAGGCAGACTTTAGTTGCCATCGTATTTTTCGGGTACGCCTGAATTCTGGCAATTATTTCTATGCTCATCTCAATCTTTTCAGGTACTAGTGAGGCTAAATCTCCTAACGATTACGCTTGCCTATACCATGAACACGGACTATCTCTCATATTATTTTGCTCCCTTGGTCTCCACGTGGTTCCTGGTCATCTATCTGACGCTGTGGATCGGATCACAACTCAACGAGAGAACAGCGTTTCTCGTCGCCAAAATATTCTTGTCGATGGGTACATTTGCGGCGTTCATGAACCACCCGTGGCTCCTGGAAGGACTTTTTGTAATTCTGGAACGGGTCTTCTTTATCCATTGGTCCGCGCGCGAGTGGACCTTTCGAGTTACACTCGATCAATACGTTGTGTATTGCGGTATGCTTGCCGCTCTCGCTTTCATCAAGGTTCGGGACAATCATCTTACCGAGCACCCTATGTGGCCCATATTCACCCGCGCGTTCATCGCACTGTCCGTGATAATCATGGTGTGGTTCGTGGGTTTCGAACTTTGGCAGGAAAGCAAGTTCATGTACAATGCATGGCATCCATATATCTCATTCCTCCCGATCCTTGCGTTTGTCATCCTACGCAATGCCACTCCCCTCATGCGGTCTTGTTCATCTCGCGTTTTTGCGTTCATTGGCAAGTGTTCTCTCGAGACATTTATCATTCAGTACCACCTGTGGCTCGCAGCGGATACGAAGGGGATTCTCCTACTTATTCCTGGGACAAAATGGCGCGCGCTCAACTTCATTCTATCAACGGTCATCTTCATTTACATGTCCCACCAAGTGGCATGGGCTAGTGGGGAGATCACAGGCTGGATTTGTGGAGATGAAAAGAAGACGCTGCCTACGACCCGCGACGTGCCAGCTGCGGAGGTGTTGGATACTACCTATCCTCCTTCGGAAACGGTACCCTTGGACATGGGCACGGATAATTCTTGCACAGAGCCTGAGATGTCACAACGACATGCACCGCGATGGGTAGATCGACTGGCAGGAGGAAGTAGTAGCCATCGGACGGCTGACTTTTTCAAATCAGCATCACGCTGGGAACTTGATGTGAAGCGGAAGGTTGTGGTGTGGGCTGGTCTAATGTGGCTGGCAAATGCATTCTCTGCAGAGCTGTAGACATAAAAATGGCATAAGATGACAAGTATTGAAGTTGCCTTCGCCAATCCATCATCCAGCACCTGCGAAGACATTGTTAGTACGGATTGAAACGAAACTCGATGCAGCTTCAGTATTAGCATGGATGCTCATCAACGCTTGTCCTTTAGACAAGGTCAGGGCTTGACTTCTATTTGTTACATCATGTAAGATAGGTGGGGATAGGCACTCACGATGGAGCCAAAGGGACCTGAAGAGGACGGTACGGTCAGCATTGATGAAAAGGAAGCAGACATGACAGAAAGACTCGGAAATTTGGGTATATAATAATAAAAGCTCACGAGCCGGCAAAGGCTTCGAAGTAGCGATTCGAGTTGGTTCATCATCGTGACGACGGACGAGAATGGGACTCTCACCTAGTACTAGTAGGACATGACAATGGCAGAACTTAGAAGTTATCATGGGTGTTTTTTTTTCTTATATGAACACGTGACGTGTAGTTAGGGTGGGCTCGACTCGAGGTAAGCCTCAAGGCGCGTCTTGCTTGCCACTGTTCACCCACCATGGCGAATGTCGTCCATCCACCGCTCAATTTTATTCACGAACCAAGTCACCTATCTACCTCTCGCTTCGGGTTTGGGTTTGGACTACCCGGAAGCTCTTCCACTGGGACGGGCAAGCAGCCAGTCTACACCCTTGGTCACACACAACCATCTGCCTTCCAACAGCTCACCTCACATATCAATATACCACCTGTTCCCCATCGCATCCAGAAACGCCGCCTAGAGCCGGAGGACGATGCCGAATCCAGTCGCCATGTCGGAAGGGACGTTCCCATGGACCGCAGTCCCACTCCAGAACGTCCGAAGAGAGCGGCACCGAAGCGTGCCAAGGTCACCTCGCAACATGAAGAATCAAAAGACCAGCCATGTTCAAGAACAAGCAAGAATTTAGATGGAGACAACGACGTGGATGTCGGAGTCTTGTTGGGTATGAAATGTTGTACTCCATCACGGACCAGTGTGTCTGACCAGGGGATAAACAGCGAGTCTTCCGCCGCAAGCACTTTTGCCACTTTTGAACTCTTTGATCAACGCTCAACCGTCACTTAAATCACTGATACTACCCCTTATACCCCGGCCAACGTTGGAGACGGCGATACAAGCATTAGAGCAATCCGCGAGGAAGCTACGGGACGCTTATCCATATTCGAACACACCGTCTTTCTCCTCGGTTTCTGCCACGACTTCATTCGGATTTGGGTTCGGATTTAACTCACAACGGTCCGGTTTTGGAACCAACATGGAGGATGACCAGAGGAGTAGCGGGGCCAATGATGGGAGTGGGATGCGAGACTCGTACATCCTCTCGCGACTCCGACCTCACATTCATGAATTTGTGTCGGCATGCATGTCGTATGTGCCTTACTTTTCCTACGTGTCCTGCACGCAGGGGGACTCGCAAGAACGACAAATTGACACGTGGTCGCGGGGACAATCGCAGCATAAAGAGAAATCACACCCCAGTGAAACATTTTTATTTCTCTCGGCACTGACGACACACATCACTTGCCAGCCGCCACTGACGCAGGCATCGCTGGGACCGCTGTTACTTCCCCGACTGTCCAATGAATGGGAGGCATGGGTTGACCGAATAGATGAAATGGTCAACCGGGAAGGGGGCATGTTTGGTGGGGAGACGGTGAGGAGCTGGGAGAAGACGCTGGACGAGTTTGCGGATACGAGGGGTCCGGATGGGTGGGGTGTGATGAGGGAAGTGAGGGACCGGTGGGTGACCAAGGTTGGATGGCTGGTAGGACGGAATGTGGTGCATCCGATGGAGGAGGAAGCGTGATGATGATGATGATGGCATTTGTTTATGTATTGTAGGGTACTTGCATAGTAGCTTTGTATATCTACTGACTTACTTTTGATGAAGACATGCACCGTCGACTGTACGCAAGCATCCTTGGTCGCACTCCAAACTGCCCAAAATCTCTCTACCGTGATCTCATCTTCATCTCCCCATTCTCGATCCCGAAAGCTATCGACTACCACTTTCATTGCCCAACTTCATTCCACTCAACAAAGTCATTCAACCTCCTCATCAGTCTCGCTCTGCGCAGCGCTTCCTTTGCCTCCGTCCGCCGCCTATTTGCTGCAATGCAGGCAGAGTCTATCCCCCAGAACATCGAGACACAGAAGTTGCGTGTCCGGTGGTTCGTCAGGACCGGAAAATGGAATGACGCTTGGAAACATGTCCTGGAAATCACCAGCAATTTCAACAAACCCGTCCCTCTCCCTTTGTGGCTCGAACTCTTTGGCTCGCAGAAGCGTGGTGCCTTGCGCCATTGGGTCACCACTCCCAGAAAACTTGACACCCAGGCGGGCACTGCGTCCCAGGACGATGGACGTCTCTCGCGAAAGCGTCTCATACCCCGCTCATGCCAGCGGCCTCATGTCATTAGCCTGTTGCGATATCGAGCGCTCATGCAAGTTTCGCCTTTGCTTACCTCTTCCAACCAGGTTCATATCCTACCTAGAACCATTCTCATCATCACGCAGACAATGCACCAGGTAGGGCAGAGAAGTTTGGCACTCTCTACCGCCCTTTCGTACTTGGGATCCCTTCCTCCCCGGCTCAGGCGTTGCGATCGGCGCACACTTCTCGACCTCGTCAACTCCCATCTCTCCATGGCCGCTCGACACAACAAACGGGGCCTGAAACAACACTTTACGCTGCGTCGTATTCTTCAAAAGTTTTTACACACTCGTCCAGATTTAACTCCTTCGTCCACCACCTTGTTTCTCCTTCTCGGATCCTTTCGCGCTTGCCGCCGGGGTGGTACCCTTGCCCTCCAGTGCTTGCAGCTGTTTGAAAAGAGGTGGGGTCCACGCGTTCAATCTAGCCTAGTCCGGCGACGTGTCGCAAGTCTTGCGCTCAAAGAAGGTCGTCTTGACATAGTCGCCGCCATGTTAAGGCTGGAGTCGCGTTATAGAGTTTTGAAGGGTTCCTTGCCCCGCTCCGCCAACACCTCAAAGCGAAGATCTTGGCGGTCATTATTTAGACGACGAGGAACTGAGAATCGGAGATGGCATATAATAGTGGACAAGTACGACGGCAGTTCATGCTGACGTCCCGGTAACCAACTATTTGGTGGGCTCTGGCGTACCCGCTCTCGGTAGCTAGTTTGTTCCGCGGCGATCCAGTATGGGTGCATTTAGGAAATCATACACTTGATGGATGTGGACATTACCGATGACTACAGGACAGAGCTACGGGTACATTATGACGCAAGATGCTAAGAATGACATGCAACAAATCACGGCCGATGGAAGAAGGACGGGGACAAGAAGACCAAAAGAATTCCCTGGGTGTAAATTCACAAATAGCACCTCGAGAAAGTACTCGGTGGAAGACAGGACGGCCAGTTACCCGATGAAATGGCCGACTCCCATTCCGTCGCGACCGTGCGGTATAAATCAAGCGCCGCTCGTGCATTCTCAACCTAAGAAAAAAAAAACGAAGGTCTTGAGACCATAACCAACGCAATTTTACAACTCCAGCAGGCGAGATTAACACACATACAGGATGTATGTGACCATCTTGACAACGACGACACATAAGATGCCACATGAGCGTTTGCAGGCCGATCACTTGATTGGGGGAACGTAGAGCGTTTCTGAAGGGTTGATACAATGCAACATCACGCGTAGTAACTGCGGGATGTGGAATACCCAATACTATTCCCGATGACCATGTAATGAGCTTGGTGGTCAGAATAAAGAAAATGCGTGCACTCTACCCGAAAGATCATGCCACAGGCTGTGTCCGACAATTACTTTACCCTTGATGAGGTCCGCAACGTGCCGCTGAACCCGATCAAATGAAGGTATATCGGCTGCATCAGGGGAGAATAAATATCAATTATTTCAGTATAAAGGCGACGGCTAGGATAATAAATTTCTACTCACGGCCAAGTAGGTGGCAGGCCTCAATTCCGGTTGTAGAGGTCCGGTATTCGCTAACCTGCATAGTCGGGGAAACAAAAGTATCTAGTATCACATTTCCCCTAAAGTCGACAATGGACACGCGACTTGTGAATGAAACAGTGAGATGACGGTGCACAACAAGTGAGGACAAAGATACATACGCGAGCATCGCGGTGGTCCCGCCTGGTCCCACTCCAACATTGCTGCACGAGAGGGCAAGGATTTGATCACTGCTAGGGATTGGGTATTTGGTCTCCATCTCGAAAAAAAAATTCAACAGATGACCACGACTTACTCTGCGTAAGAGGTAGATATATGTGCGGTGAATACACCCGGGCAGATTGACAGCAGTGGACAACTAAAAAAGCTTTGTACCTCCCCAGATAGATGATGCCCGATAAGCTCCAATAATTCTTCAGCAGAACGCACCGTTCGTTAGTCCAAACAGGCCATCATCCGCTTGGGTGGTATGGCCCTCACGTAACAAGTGCAAGATCGGTCCTCTGAACGCCCGTCTTGATCAGTTCAGGGACGGTGAGAGCTAAACCAAGTTGGAATCTATCAGCTCGATGGTCGCCAATCCACCACTCTACACAATTGTGTGATGTCAACAATGTCCCTGAAACTCCAAACGAACTACAATCCGGCGGGAGACGAGATGTGAACTTACAAAATTATCTGAAGATCTGACTCAGAGCCGTCAAAGCCCCGACTAACTTTTGTTACTTTCACCCACCAACTCGTAAGTTTAAATGGCTTCCATAATAAACCAGGGGTACTTGCCTGGGGTTCTGCATGACTTCTGGAGATCTTGAAACATTCTTGATGTGCTGTACTTTCAACAAAGAAGCGACTGTCTTATTCAACGAGGTTCGTCAAAGTGTCGTCCTCAGTGATGAACGTTCTTGGGGGCGACGGGGGTTGTCAAAAATCTATAGAAACCTATGCGGCTCGCTCGGCCCATAGTTGTTGCAGGCTTCGGGGGGTGAAGCAAGGAAACCAGGAAAATTCAAGCGTATCTGGCAACGACTCCGTCAACCGTAACCATCACGACGTCGATGCTTCTAAGAGTAATAAATCTCGCTGATGCAAAGTCTGTAGGAAGGTCAGGTCGACTTTTGGAAGAATTCAATATTCGGAACTTGCCGGCGCTTACTAGTATTGGCGAATTTGGCATGGCACCGAGGAGTAACAAGCCTGCCTTCCTTACAGCATCAAAACCTGTCCCAGTCGCGTTGCTAGCAATAGCACGTATATTTCGCGGTTTCCAAGAGCGGCATTCTGACCTACAATTATGTGGGTGAGTACTATAGCGCTCATTTTCAACGGCGTTCTCAAAAACAATATTGATTGTGCCCGCGAGGCGCAACTCGAATCTGTCCATTACGCGTTGCTTATCTCCAAACGTATACTGTATGCCATGCGAAAGTGGCATGTGGTACTGGGATTCCGATATGGCTATTGAAGGTTTCAACATCCTAAATCGGCTCTATAGGGCAGCTTGGAATTCCATCTTACCAGAAATTTGTGTCGGTTCTCGGTGGTAGCTCTCTCAAGTGCTCAACACAGTAATTGACTATCGGTCTCGGCCTTTTTTATATACCCGAGATATTGAATATCCGCAAAGCATCCCTTTCGACAACACACTTTGAATGCACAATTTTAGTTGTGACAGCGGATGAAAATTATCTCACCATTGATCCGGAGGGTCTGGTTGCAGACCACAGGGTTAGACGCAAGTGATCTGCTGAATGAACGTGAGCGCTCATTCCATGTAAATTACACGAAATTCAAGACGAACAAAACGGGTGTTGCGCTGCCCCGACGGCAACACCTCCAATCGGGATCTGTACCTCACATCTCGCCAAGTTATCTCTGGGCTGCTGGTGGAATATGCGTGTGGTCTGCGTGACAAAGGCAAACGGCAGCCGCAATGGAAGGATTTCTTGTTCAGTCAGTTCAATGGCGCGATCGTTTACTCCAATCGCGATTCTCCGCCCAATAGACTCGACCTGGGGCTCCCTCCGTGAACGTGATGGGCAGCCAGATACGGTTTCGTCGTGCGCCACGAATATGCATTGGAACGGGGCGATCCCTGACTCGGATCAAAACTAGAAAGTAATAGCGAGCGAAGCAACGTATAAATACGTTTTTGTTTGCCTCGGGTGCTGAAGATAGCGGCGGGGGAAATGAGGGTGCAGCTTCACGCTGACGACTCATTTTTGCAAATGAGGACACGGGGTTTGCGATATCTCCTAGGAAAAACTGTGATAAAGATACTAGACGTAAACTGGATCGTTGGAGGCCACGCTGCCGGGCGAGTACGACGAACAACCTATCGCAGCCCGCAAAAAATTTACAAAAATAATGTCAGGTATGCAGACATTCACCCACGTGTTACACTGGCCTGAATGGATGCAATGAGTGCAAGTGATTTGATTCTTCTGAACGGAAAACCTGACGTCGGAGTCGGTCAATAACTTAATGTGTGGCATGTTCCCAGTTGGGGTGTAGTTCCTAATCGGATCCTCTCTTTGAACCCGCGCTGTTAAGACGACATAGTAGTATAGTTCCATCAGTACTCGGCTAGACGCAAAACGAGTGGTAAGAAATACTGTCCAAGTTCTTGACTTCGGCACCCAGTGATAGTGCCTGGGTTCACATTTACACTCAGGTATCACGCAATTCCGGAGTCTTTGCCTGACCACATGTCCGACGAACACCAAGAAAAATCTTCATTCTCCCCGAGGACTCCCAGCGCTGGCCAACAGGAGAAACAATGTCGAATCTGCTACGATAGCGACGAGTCAGACCCGTCCTTGGGAAGGCTGTTCAGACCATGTCTCTGTGCAGGTACCATCAGCGTAAGCACGTTCAGCCAAGATGCGAGGCTACTGCATTGCTAATTACGCGCGCGGCGCCCTAAGTATGTTCACGTCAAATGCCTGCAGAAATGGAGATTATCGTCTCGTTCGAACAACGCATTTTGGCGTTGCCCTCAATGTCACTTTCATTACCGTTTCGCCCGGACCAAGGTATACGGTTTGGGGACAAACCCAGGCAGGTGCCGTCGCTTTCGTCCGTCGATCAATTGACCCGCTCACATCGGCTCCCAGTCGTCATCGGTTTCTTGTCATCTTTGTTCTTTGTCCTTTTGGTCATGCTTTCGTCATATGTCACCAGCTATTTCCTCGCCTCAATAGAGGAGCAGTCCATGTTCGGGACGACATACTTCTTTGTCTCTCCAATTGACGTCGCACAGGATTTGGTTCGGGCAGCTATTCGAATTCTTCGTGACCAAGACATCCTTCCCCTAGAGCTTGAAATTCCCCAATCTCTCAAGGGACCCATTCCAACCCGTCTCCCCGGATCTCCTGGTTTGCTTGTCCGTTTCGTTCGCAGATTTCTCCTGGGCCTGCCGATGGTAGGGGTAGGGTCGCTCATACACATGATCCTTACCCTGCCCTTCATTGGGCCATTGCAGTGGGTCGCTCGGTGGAGGGGGAACAGGACTAGAAGAGGAAACGACAGGGACTTGGCTGCCGCAGTAATCATCATTTTCATTGTCATTGGCGCCGCGAGGTCAGTAGTCCGACGCCCTCCAATAAACCTGAGCGAGTTGTGTCTCATGTTATTTACAGAGCCTTGTACAAGGTGTACGGTTACACTCGGAAGTGGGCAGAACGGTTTCTGACGTGGGCTGAGGATTCAATCCTCGAGGTTAATTAAGACTCGTCGTGCACTTTTAAACCAAGTACGCGTATGTAGCCAAAGGACAAGCATCTGTAAGTGGAATCATATCTATTCACCAATTCCGCCGCAATTGGCGCTTGATGCCTTCATATATGGCCCTCGTCTCGCTATTACTCGAGTCCAGCTCAGCAAGATATTGGCCGACCGCTACATCTATCCTTCCAGCAGGTAGTTCCGCGCGTGCAGTTGACAATTGCGAGCGTTTCGCTTCTTCTAACCAATCACTGAGTAGGATAGCAATGTCTGCGGATACAGCCTGAACGCTGGCCTGATTGTTAAAAGGTGGGACCTGGGACACATTCTTCTCAGCAATTCGCCATGCACAAGGATTACATATACGCACATGCGACTCATACATGTCATGCAAGACGTCCCATATCTCTGCATGTGGCACGCCGCATTGAATCAGGACTCGAGGAATCCAACCTTTTGGAAGTTGTGCCTTGTTTCGTAACGAGAAAGAGACAAGTAGTGCCGTGATGTATCCTAAAGAGGAACTTCTAACAGATCTCTTTGGGAGGCAGGCAGTACTTACGCAGAGGAAATGCGCTTTCAGAGGGGTAGAAACGTTTTCCTAACGGGACAACGCTCGCAATGATGTTATCCGCATGCGTCTGCGTATCTGCGTCCTTTTCCAAAGCTGAAACAAAGTATTATATAGCTATGCAAGTTGGATTAGAGAAATTTCCTTACCATCTTCGAATATCCTATCCCATATGGGTCGAACAAGGGGCTCATCCCGGTGTTCTGACACGTGAAAAATGAGGAGTTTCATTATGGGAAGATCAAAGGGCTCCGCGTAGCATTGGTAAAGCTTGATAGGCTGCGGTCAGACGGGAGCAGACGGTGAAATTGGACAACACACTTCGGACATGGTGAACAATCGCATATTTAGTTGTCTGATCCTGAGACCTTGATCCCCGAGGTTGGCTGCGTGAGGGAGAAGTGCATTATACACCTCGAACTGAACCTGAGCTACATCAAGCTTTTCTTCAAGATCCGTGAGGAAAGCGATTGCAGTCTCATGTCTGCCATTTGCAGTCACTGGATGAGACTTGGCGTTTCCAACGGCAAGGGTGAAGTACTCGATCCGCGTGCTCAGGTCCAAGTCAATGCTGAAGATCATGTATTAGTAGAATTCAGCGACAGTATCCGTGACGTACTCTGTCGACTCTGCCAAAATAGCAAGCACTTCAGCGGCACGTAGTGGCTGACCATCTTTGACGTAAAACTGCCACAGTAGTTGATACTTTGCAAGTGTAGTAGGCTCCCGCCGAAGATGGGCCTCGAGGTATCGGGGTCGCAACTTTCACTGTTGTCAGTATTCAATAGTCCAAGAAAGTGAAATGCGCCTACGGCAAGTAGCTCATCAGCCAGTCCCTTGTCAATCAACCAGTCATATAGTGTTGAGTGGAACATCTCATCGTCACTGGAAAATGCGAGTGTATAAGCGTGGTTTCGAATCATATCAAGGTCCTCAGCAGGTGCCTGGGCATGTGAGGCCTTCGCCTCTAACGAATTGAGAGAACGCAAGACGAGCTGATAACAATCGATACGTTTCTTGTAAAATTGTACGCGATCGTCGTTGGATGGACAACTCGACAGCCAATATTCGAGTCCAACGTTATCGGGATCGACAGCTTGTGCGCAACTCAGTGGGAGCTCAATGGCGCCTGGTGGTGCATGAGTTACTCAGGAGGGCGTGCATACGTACGTTCACAGACCTTTCGCGTAGCTCAATTCTCGGTATTCGTCGCACACTTCACGAATCTTTTCAAATTCCAGTATCCGTGCCCCTTTAGTGAATAATCTAACATGGAGTTGAACAAGGAAGTGATGGGAGTGTGGAAAGTGCAATTACCTCAATGACTCTCCTAACCAGTTCTGTCGGTCGGCAGGATTCCGTGCTTCGACTGCCTTGCGAACATTTTCTCGGGCCTAGATCAGAATGGTTAGGGGAGGAATACGCCTCGAGGAAATTTACATGCCTTGTACAGCATAACGTCATCGGTACTGCAGAAAGAACCACATCTTTGCTGCAAAACTTCGCTGATAGTGTCCACCTGTTCACGACATCGTCAGCATGGCTCGATGGGCACGAGTAGGTCACGTACGCTGATCTGCTGACCAATCTGTTGATCGATCACAACGTTAACCAATGCACGTGAAGCATTTATTCCATTCTGAGTGGTGATCAGCTCCTCATAAGTCATCGCAATCACCAGCTTCTGCGTGTCAGGGTCACATCTTACACCACGTCAAACCAGGTATGTGGCCTTCAATGGGAAATGCTTACTGGGCTATCAGCTCGCCTAATCGATAGTCGCTCAGCAAGAGCACAAAGGAAATTGCTTCTATCGTTCTCGTGAGAAGTGCTTGCAACTGAGCCACTGAACTTTGTTCTGCCTGAAAAAAATATATAGTTAGATTGGGACTGCAATCGAGAACTCAAGATGAACCTTCCACGCCTCTTGTTCATGTCCCACTGTGTTGCGCGAGGCGGCAGGATCACCGGGTGTAGAGTGGAAAAGGTGGGGATTCTTGTCGAAGAACTCCTTTAGGGCGTACAAGTTCTTTTGGATTGTGACGAGCAAGTTATCGTCCACATTCAATTCTTGAAGGCCGAAAGCACTGCTCGATGAACAAGGATTCGTACGTTATGAAGGAGAAGGGATCGGCGCACTCACCCAGGTTTAGTTAGTTTGCCTTTCCAAAGCGGCCGAACGAGGCGTGCAAAATACATGGCAAACCCTTCTCTGCGACCACTGAATATGGCACTTCCAGTGCTTTCGCCTACAAGTGGAAGCTAGGTGTGCCCAAGGGAAAAGCGAGGGAATAACACTTACTGGTGCCATATGTCACCCTCTCAGTCCAAATGGGACGTTCCCCAAAGTCGTAAAATGCTTGCTTTGCAATGTTTGCGACATCGGGACTCACGGTACAAAGTGTACCAGGCATCGAATGGTCTCCAGTGTCCATAAACGTGTTTCCGCAGGCGAGTCCTAGAAGCATGGCACAGGTTTGGTCTCTCCCAAAGCTGCAATGCGGGGCGTCAGTACGTGGGGATGACGACAAAGGAGCACTCGCCTGTCTCTCAACTCTATGATTGGCTGAACAGCGCCTTCAGACTGCGCCTCCTCGATAACAGCACGTAGATAATCCAATGCCCTCCGCTTTATGAGAAACGTGAGGCCGACGTTGGTGAGGATCATAAACTGTCGAGGCGGTTCCGAGAACTGCAATGCCAATTCGTTGATAACGGCAGGCGATGGTGCAGCGGAGGAGGGCAATAATGGACGGGGCACGCTGGCCATTGCCCACGTTCTTCCAGGGATTGCCAACAAGGTGGCATATTCTGTGAGCGGTGGACGCTGGTTCCCACTCGTTGCATACGATGATGGGTATGTAGTCGGTTGCGGCGTTGGGACGTGTTGCTGAGTGGGTGTGGATAGCTGGCCAAGGGTGCCTATGCGGGAGAGATCAGGGGACATACAGAGTAAAAAGTCGGTGCCATCGGTATCGCCTGGCTGTGCTGAAATGGTGAGACCGTCCTGGTAGCAAGAGTTTTCTAGCCCAGAAACAATGAACGGGCGAGATGGGGATGGAGGTGGGGCGACACGGGCAGCGGTGTAAGAAGTGGATGGTATGCGGTTCGATGGGCGTGCCAATTCGTCGGGGTGAAAGAGGTTTGGAGGAGGAAGGCGTACATGAATGAGTTGAAGAGGGCGTGGGGCACCGGGTGGGCTTGTAGTTGGGGTGTAGGAGAAGCTAGGGGAGGCGGGGGAGAAGTAGAGGCGAACACCGTTGATAGTGATAGCTATGAGCTGCAAGCCGACATGAGATTCAGCGAGGTCGACGACGTGCAAAGCGATGATCTGAAAGTTGGACGGGTTTATTGCCGGTGAGGCAGGTGCTTTTTCCTGGGCAGACTTGTACAGGTTAGCAAGGGTCTGGACGTGTTGGACCACTTTTTCCGAGGGGAGATGGTAGAGAGAGATGACGTTTTTCGCGGAAAGGGTGTACAGACAGTTGCGGTTGTGGTCTGAGACGACGGAGACGATGCGGTCTAGAAGGCAGATAAAGGTGAGAGGATCAGGTGATCAAGGGCAGACCGACCGTCTGGTTTTGGAGAAGAGAAGCGAGGAAAGAGGCTCTGAACTGTGCCGACGGAGTGGTTGATGAGATGCACCCTCTTTCCGAACCAGGACTCTGATTGTTGATAATGCAGCTCGTAAAGACAGCCGTCTTGGGATCCGGCCATGAAGATGCGACCGTGACGAGTGCCGACGACGGAGGACATTTCGACGTCTGTCGAGACGGACATGTCAGTCGCATACATCTTGATGTCTTTTCTGTTTGTTTGAGGGAGGGGAGAAGCGGAGAGACCGATCAAGAGGACGGAGACTGGGGTGCATAAGACCATGACGGATGATATTTCGTCGACAAACACGCCTGGCCTTGGGTTCACGACGGCAACATGGGTGATGACGTCTGGTTGGTCTGCAAAGGAGCTGATGTCCTGACTGTGGGGGGTAAGGGGGTGTAGATGAGAGAGGGGAGGAACGGACCCGTGTACATAGTCCCAGAGGAAAAGCTTGTGGTCGATGGATATCCACACGCGGTCAATCTCTGGGAGGAGGCCCATATGGGACGTGACGTTGGTAGCTGAAGGCGAAGTGAGCGAGGAAGTAGGAGAGAGAGGAGAGAGACGGACTGTTGTAATACTGAAAGAGGGCATCGGGTATGCCGACGAGCCTGCGCTTCTGGAAGGGGATGCGATAGTCGTCTTGGAAGACGCTGTAAGAAGCGGAGGAGGGGGGACCTGCAGCTGGGGAGGGTGAGCGGGTGCGGGTGGGTGAGGAAGGCGCGTACGCGGGAGGACGTCGCCAACGTCTGGTATAGACTGAGCGTCCTTGAGGAAGTGATCGTTGAGGACGCGAGTGGCGGCGGCGAGGGCGTGGAGGTCGAGGGCGGGGGGGGCGGGGGGGGCGCGTGTCTGCGTCATCGTTCGTTCGTGTTGAAGAGAGTTGAAAAAAAAAAACACCCCCGATTTGGTAATAATGATCCCTAAAGTATCATCCAGAGACACTCCAAAGGCGCAGCGCTCACCCTCGCCAGCCTTCTTGCGCAACATCACCCCAAAACTGATCCGCATCGTCCCCGCAAACGACAACGTTTGGTTCCATCCCCACGTCGCTTATTCCATGGCATTCTGGACCGTCGTACACGACACATCATCGAACTCTCCTCCTACTCCCTACCCGCTCATCCCCACCATTTCCACCCCCAGAGGTTCGCACACAGGCAGGCGGTATCACTGGCTACTTCACGCTCCTTATCTACACAACCGCACACCACAAAATTCGTCATCGCTGCTTCGAGGCATTCTGGTACACCCACCACCTCACCTTCTTCTTCCTCGCCCTCTACTCACATGCCTCCGGCTGCTTCGTCCGTGATTCCCTCAATCCAGACTACATCCCTACCTTTCCTTTCTACTCCACTAAACACTGTCTCGGATACGAGAGCTGGAGGTTTACGATCTGGTCAGAAATCACTTACTTTTCAGAACGCATCTTCGCGTGCAAGCAAACCAACCACCCTCTCAAAGATCCTCGTCCGCCCAAGTGGTGCAATGGAACTCCGCATAATAAAACCCACTTTCAAGTACACTGCTGGTCAGTGGCTCCTAATCCAAGTTACCGAGATATCCAGATTCCAGTGGCATCCAGCATGTAATCCCTTTCTTTTCAACGTCATTTCCCCTCATTCCCTTGTAGTTCACTATCACCTCCGCGCCTGAAGACACCTATCTCACCGTACACATCCGCCAAGTCGGTGA